>JAGFZM010004485.1:0-64642 GCA_017657215.1 Limnothrissa miodon
GTAGTGTTGGGTACATACCCCACCTTAGTTATGCTGCTATAGCCTAGCGCCACTGACCATCCCTGCAGTAGTGTTGGGTACATACCCCACCTTAGTTATGCTGCTATAGCCTAGCGCCACTGACCATCCCTGCAGCAGTTTTGAGTTGCCATAAACAACACCTTCATACCTGCCTTCTTCTGGCAAACTTCCCTGTCACCGACACCAAACATTTCCCAGGTAGGAGGTCAATAGTAACACCATCCTCAAAAAGGCACAGCAGAGGATGAATTCTTCACTCAAACATGTATTTCATGGAGTATATTGTAATAGTATAATAGGCTACCTAATGGGTTCGATTTTATTACAGGAAGCTAGAAGTAACAGAAGATTACAGAAATCAGAGGTTCCTAGGGTTAACCTTTGAAATTCCTTAGAAAATGCTTGGTGTCATTTGGGGTACTGATTCAAAAAATGCAATAAAAAAATACATCTGTGAAGATTCTCATTCATCCAGGTTGTTGAGTTCAGTTAAGGCTAGGGATGTCCTGATCCGATCACGTGGTTTCAGACTCGATCGGAATCAGACTATACCTCCCCAATCAGTATCATCATACAGTAGTACAGTATATATGTGTAAATTTACTCTCATTTTTTTTTTTTACACATCTATAGTTATGCGGTGGCATGGAATTAGACCTTCACACAGAAACAGCAATGCATGCTGCATGACATCGGGCCTACCTGCCAATCAGTACCATGTAGCAGATAGCATTTAAACATCAAACTACGGGGCTACAATTTGTCACTAGGCAACTCGTAAGCATTGGGCAGCAACATGCTGGAAACGGGCTGCTAGTTTTAAGCTCCAAATGCGCTACAAGAAAATAATTGAAGAGGCGAACTTCCATCTTCCTAACGTTGCTGGTTATACAAGGGAGGACGGAGCCAAACTTTGTTTCAAAGGTAATTGGGCAGAGTATGGGGATTGTAAATTCACAATGAGTAGTGTAGGATGATGTGTGTGTGTTTGAGCCAAAGTTAATAATACACATGACGTTAGCTGAGGATACTGACTGACAGAGACCGCTGTCACCCTATCCAGATGAAACTTCCAGAGTCTGCTCATAAGATTGGCACTACGTGCTCCATAGACTTCCATTCATCGAACTTGCGCGCGTTCACTTATTTTCCATCAAACTTTGTCAAACATTTTGATGGACCAATAATTCCACTTGTATTACGCACAGATACATAGTACACGTCTATACAATAAAAATCTCCGCCATTTACAAGGCACGTCTGGAAAGATTTGATTGTATTCCCAAAGCCCCTATTGCCTCCCATTATTTACCAAACTTTTGATGCATTTTTCTCACCCTGACCCCAACTTCAAACGCTGGGGCCCATATATTACGATGCAATAATTAATTTAAAAAAGCAAAACACAATGTACAAATTGGTTTAGCAGGAATTAATGTAAATATCGTGATAGTTTTTGTTGTATTTTTCGCACGAGCGCTTGTTGTGCACATTAGGGCCACTGGATGGCGCTTGAGTCGCAGCATATCAGGAATTCCTGCATTCAGCACGTCTGTAGCGTAGAGAATCTCTGAGCCACGTGCGAATGAAGTTTCATTTGTCATTTAGAATGTCGAAACACACAAAACTACCAAAAAAACCTATAGGACTGACTTAAACAGCTTGTTCGTGTTTGCTGGCTAAGTAGATGGATAGGACTTTATTCGTTAGACGGTCAACTAAGCAACATCATGCAATAATGACTTTTGCTCGACGAAAAAAGTCCCACTCACAGTCATAGCCAGCCATTCGACGTGCCCGTTTAGTCAGACAGCCTGCTCATCTGATTGTGATATTTTACTGTGAACTAGAAGATGGCTAGATTATGCCATGGTTCCTGGTGGTCTCGTTGTGATTGAAGTAGCCTAGATTGCCCATATTCAGGAGGCTCTAAAGATACGGAATCACTTATCTATCTGTGAGATAGGCTACTGCCAGTTCAAAAACATATTCAATAATCAATAGGCCAAATATTGTGATAACAGCCGATAGTCTATAAAAATAACCGTAACCATATGCTAATGAGTAATTTGAAAAGTGGCCCACTCAATAGCTCAATTGGAGGGGGGGGGGGGGGGGTATAATATTATATTGTGACGTAGTCAAGGATGAACACCAACTTGAGAATCATTGGCGCTTAGCCATTTATTACCTCAGTGCTTTACAGGAGAATACATACATCAAGAGGGAAAATGGTAGACTGGGCCCGCCCATACTTCCTGTGACACTACATTCAATTTCGTGAGCAAGTTAGTCTGGCCAGGCTGCTGTTAAACTAGCTTATGCATACGTCATTATGCTTATGCAACCGTCTGATTGGTTGTAGATTCGTCAAGTACTATACAGAGGCATCTGATGGATGCAGGTTAAGCCCGCCTCCCAGAAGACGGATGGATGGATGGATGGATGGATGGATAGATAGATAGATGGATAGATGGATAGATAGATAGATAGATAGATAGATAGATACTTTATTGATCCCCAAGGGGAAATTCAAGAGTCATTAGTGATGTAGGATGGCCAGACTAAGCTCCCATGAGTTTTGTTGCGCAAGCCAGGCTAGGAAAATGGCATAGCCCTAAACCCAGCCATTGCATCGCACACACACACGGTAGCCCAAATCACATAACTAATGCATACATTGCAGGCACTACACCTGTTAACTACCTTTAGGCATTCTAATAGGCTAAAGAACACAAAAAATTGCTGTTCTTCTCCCCATAACATTTCCCATGCCCAACAGGGGCAAGATCTCTCAGCATTCACCAGTACAACACAGTAGAACTACACTACAATATTATATTCATATAGTATTATGAATATGGATATAATATTAAGTCTATAGGATATTATAGGTTAGGCCCTGGTATAGTTTCATTTTTACTACAAAGGGGGGTGTTTGTCACATGGAAAAGTCAGTCATTCTCTCCTCAGAAAGGCCAAGTCAGCAGGCTATGAGGCAAGCTATCAAGGAGAAGTGCTATGATAGATACTTATCATATTCTCATTAGTAGGAGACAGGACAGAACAGGGTGTTAACATATATGGCGCATTTCCACTACAGCCCCAGGCTTTACCCCCCCCCCCCCACCTTGCTTAGCCCCAGTGTTGTATTTCCATTACCGAGTTTTAACAACGGGGTTTTAGGTGAACTTGGAATGTTAACTATGTAAATGTAGCCTAATAGCCTACGTTAATTTCCCGGTAAAGATGCATATCGCCGTCTATCGTAGCACAATCTGACATTAGTGCTGAAACTAAAATATAGCCTATGCCTACTTAATATTAAATAGTTAGATAGATAGATAGATAGATACTTTATTGATCCCCAAGGGGAAATTCAAGGTCCCAGCAGCTTAAAAAAATCACACACAACATATACTACAGTGTACACAGGATAAGAAGCAGATCAACAAAACAACATGACTAGATCAACATTACTAAAAGGAACAATAGAATACAAATACTAAGGGTAGAGATGTGCATGAATGTACTGTGGTCCAGTATGAGGTGTGTGTCAAGGTAGTAGTGCAAATGAGTCCAGTAGTGCAACAGTTGAAGATTAAAAGTCTAGTGACCTGCAATAAATATGTGCATATGTAAAATGGGCAATAAAAAATATAAGCATAGCAATTGAACAGTTCTAGTATAAGTATATGGACAATAAGATAAAAATAAAAATAGCCTAATAATATAAAAATTACAGCATCAGTGCAAGGATAAGTCATATAAAGGTTCAT
The DNA here is from genome assembly GCA_017657215.1 of Limnothrissa miodon. NCBI lineage: Eukaryota > Metazoa > Chordata > Actinopteri > Clupeiformes > Clupeidae > Limnothrissa > Limnothrissa miodon. The sequence goes on from JAGFZM010004485.1 coordinate 3,801, forward strand.
GCATCAGTCAAGTATGAAGGTCAAGTATCAAGTTACAGTATTGGTCAAGTACGATTGTAACACCCTGTTATTCTCTGTTGGGCTGACTACGCCACCCTCTGCCAAAGCAAAGGGACCATTAATCAGACACAGGTTTTAAGAAAATACAAAAAATACAATTTTTATTAATGAAATCTCATTGAAAGCGCATCAATAATTCGGTCACCAGATAATGATGTGCTAGGGCAGCACACCCCAGGACTGGAACAAAAAGAGCAAAAGAAAAGACAAAGAAAAGAGGAGCAAACACAAGGAGATCACCAATACATTTTATTTATCATTTATCTGTACGATGGGAAGAACACACTCGCCGTTCCCGGCCCCAGTATGGTCATCTCTTCTACATCCAGCAGACACAAGAGCGCTCGTGACTTCACTGGCGCTTTGTGAGCTGTCATCTGCACTGTCATTCTTTGATGAAACATCTTCCTTAACGACATGCAAGATAGCTGGGTGCTTGAGTGAGCAATCTGAGCAAGAGACCCTTTTCTTACAGTCCTTGGACACATGACCTGCCGTCAGACACCCAAAACAAAGGCTGTTCGTTTTCAAGAACTGAATTCTTTCTTTCAGAGGCTGTTCTCGAATCTTGTTGCAGTCATTCAGTGCATGGTTCTTTTTGCAGTAAAGGCAGGGACTTTGGAAGACACTGGCTGACTTGACTGCAGAAGGTTTCTTTTCAGGTTGGTTTTTACTGGAACTGTTATCTTCAGCAGTAGACACATTCACCGCAAAGCTGCTTCTTTTCGACTCACCTTTTCTGTTGCTAGGTTGTTTCTTTGGATTGTTCTGATTACCTGAAGTGGAATCCAGGATATCTCCAAACAGGGGGTCGTTGGCAACCTTTGCTTGGCGGTACACAAATTCCACTAAATCAGTAAACCTGGCTATTTTACTTCTTTTGTCTTGAATGTCATAAGCATAAGTTCTCCATCTCTCTTTGATTTTGAATGGTAGCTTGGACAAAATGGACTTCATGTTGGTAGGACTGTTCATTTCATCCCTGTAGTCCACATCATTCACATCCAATCAGGAACAAAGCAAAGGCATTCAATCCTTTTCTGTCATCTGGCCTTATCTGAGGCCATTCCATAGCTTTCTTGATGTAAGCTGTAGCGATGGTCAGTTCATCTCCATAGTGACGATCAAGCAGGATTCTGGCTTCTTTGTAAGCTCTGTCTGGTCTCATGTGCTCACAGCTCCGAATAAGATCAAGAGGCTCTCCACTCGTGAACTGTTCAAGGTAGTATAGCTGATCTTGATGATTGTCTTTCTTTCGATAGCATGCTCAAAAGCCCCTATGAAAGATCTGTAGGTCAGAGGATCTCCTGTAAACGTGGATATATCTCTTTGAGGCAGCTGAGACCAACTCTGTTGTTTAATGAGCACCTCAGTGACTTCATTTTGACGCTGTAGCACTTCATGCAGGCTATCTGTAGAAGAATCAGTGCAATCATGATGATTAAGACGTGGCATGCTGCTGCCAGCATCAAACCTTGACGATGACTTTAGTCTTTCTGAAGCACTCATTTGAGTGGCTGACCTTGGGTTGAAGGTAAAAGACGGCTTACCAGCTCCATGACGCTCATAATTGACCTTTTCTTGTTTACATGCCAGGGGCTCATATCTGGGTCTTCAATAAATCATCAATAGAGTCCTGATCATCTTCAAATTTTTCATACACCTTTAATTTGGCATCTGAGGCAGGAAGCTCGGTTTCAAGCTCAAGTTTTTCATTTTCAAGCGAATTTCTTCCTGTTCTATTGCTTCTCTCTTTTTTTTATTGCTGTAGTTCTGGCTAACAGCGCTTCACGTTCAGCCCTAAGTCTCAGCATTGCAGAACTAGTACTGGAAGTGCGACTTTACTGATTGTGCAGGATTTCTTGAAAGGTCTCATTCCATCGTATTTTCATTAATTTTGTGGTGGTCTCTTGTCTAAAATAATGTCATGAGAGTTAGTTTCGACAAAAATATGCTGTGGTTGTCTAGTTTCAAGCTATTTTAGTTTGGTGAAAACGAGTGCAGGGATAGTGCGAGAGGATTCTTGTGAATATTAATGATATGCAAACATATCGCCTCTGATTGGCTAACAGCACTGTGACGCTCCCTCTAGTGGGTCTGTCTGCAGGCAGCCTAATAATGTTTTCTTGAGGGCGGGCTAACTGCATAGCTAATGTTCAAAGTGATGTAGGCTTGCACGGCTTTTCCTGCGGTGTGACATGCTTAATGCAAGATATTGCTAGAGCCTTACCTGTTATTTTTTAAATTCTAAATATATGATGTATTCATGTTTATTGCATATAGATGACCCACAATCACTGACATTTTAAAGTGTTTAAAGTGCTTGATGATTTTTAGGAAGTGGTAGTGGTGCAGGTGGTAGAGGAGCCGTTTGGTGACTGCAAGGTTGCAGGTTCGAACCCCACTCTACCTGACACCATCGAAGTGTCTTTGAGCAAGACACTGAACCCCTAATTGCTCCTGGTGGCAGGCTGGAGCCTTGCATGGTAATCCCCTCCACTGGTGTATGACTGTGTGTGAATGGGTAGGCGGCGCGTGGATATGCAGCGGCCTCTGGCTCTCCTGACCGTGCGCATCATTGTGGGATAGCTAGACATGTAATTTCGATTCCTCTCTATGTCCAGTATATGTAGAGAAATTGACAATAAAGTGACTTAACTTAAAGGACAAGAAGGTACTAGGAGAGGTTAAATCAGGATGAAGCCAGGCGTGAGGAGATTCTTAGGGAGAGAGGAAGAAAGTAAATAAGTTGACATAGGGAAAGGGAGTTATTGAGGGAGTTTGAATATGACAAAAATGTTGCATATTAAAGGAGAAATCCAATGTGAATCAATTACAGTTTTTGTCCATTGCTTGAACACATTTTGCAAAATTTGGCTCATGGTGCCAAAACTTTACACACAAGGAAATCAGGAAAATCACAGGAAAATAAACCATTCACATCTATATCAAATACAAACTCTGCAATCAAAACCTAACAATCCTTTGCCAAAACCTCACTTTGATGACAAAATGATACCCACTTGCGTCCTATCATACACTCTCATATCAGCAACAACACATTAGTCTACTTTATCTAAAACACTGCAGTCCTCGATTTTTACTGTTTTTATTAAATTCCACAGATTTTTCAAAAACATTATATTACACTAGTGTATTTTACAGTGTAGTAAATTTAGTTAAAGCAAAAACACAGCTGTGCAAAAGTGGGTTTATGGATCTTGTTGTCTGTTGGGCCTGGCCGTAGAATCTAATCAACATCACAAGTAATGTCTTCTCTTGCTACATGTAAGCATAGGGGAGAATATCCCCTTGTGTGGTGAATCCATCCCTGGGTTGACCAAACCTCAATGTTTCTGCAGGACTGTTTCATTGCCTACAGAGTAGGCATACAGGCATGTGGTTGGCATCTCGGAGCAAAAGAATTCCTTTAGAAATGGCGAGTAAGGGGCAAGTACACAACTTCACGTTGTTCAAGTCCACTATTATAGAACTGTAAGTTGATCTTACATCATCTGAAATTATGGTCATCATATGGCTCTTTCGGACAAGTCCCTCTTTCTGTGCCTATCCCTTCCTCTACTTCTGCCTCTAGCTCTCCCTTTCTCCATGCTTGCAAGTTTTCTCTTTCATTCTCACTCTTCTTCTTGCTCCTTCCATTTTTGATGAATACAGGTGAACTCACTTGCTGCCTTTTATTGCACACCTGAGTGCTGCGTTTTCAAATTAGCACATGTGTGCTTCCACACCTTGTGGATGTGCTTATCCAATTTGTTCATTAGTGTGGTCATTGGCAATCCGGGGCTTTGTAATGACAAGGAAGTAACCTCACAATCCTTATCTGTGTCTAAGGTGCCGAAATGTGTGTAGAGTTTTACAAATAACTTTGTGTAATGTTTTGCAAAAAGAGTGCAGCAGACATTGTGTGTAATGTTGTGCAAATCTGTGGCGGTGTTTTGCTCCTTGGAGTAGAATTTGTGTCTTATGTATGAAATAGTGTGTAGTGTGCAGCGCAAGTGTGTTGCAAAAAGGAGCAAGTGTGTTGCAGAATTGCAACTAAACTGCAAAGCAGCACTTTTGTTTATGGTATGGTTACACTTTGTTTAAGGTATAGCCAAAACAACTTCCTTTGGTTTGGTTCCTTTGGTTTTAGCATGTGTCAATAGTGTTCAAGCAATGGGTAAAACTGTAATAGCTTTGTTGTTCAAGGTCACTTCTGGTTCTTTTTCTGTGAGAAAAAGAACCTGAAACTTTAATGCAATATAGACTAAATAATGAACTGATAGCTAATGTTAACTGAATGGTTCATTTTATCAACAGGTATAAAGAAAAGAAAGCAAGAGGAGAGATTAAATCTGCCAAAACAAAAGCAACACAGACTTCGTGAGGTATGGAGGAATACAAAAGCAAGAAACCGAAAGATGAAAAAGGACCTGACAGATCTTGAACGAAACCCCTTCATCACCTGAGTAACTTGATGTGTCTCATGATGGTGCCAATATTGAACTGGATGAATTTGAACAAGATTGGAGAAGGTTGGAGAATTCATCATTGTGAAAAATGAGATGTGGGCCAAATCATGCAAATTCTGGGGGAAGAAATACAAGTCAACTGAATGGCGCAACATGGAAATAAAAATGCTTTCCAATGGGAGGAGGACTGCACTGCCAAAGGAGGACTGCACTACTCCGAAAGTGACATCATAGGGTGATTTCGGAGCCTGAGTTCAATGGGAGAAGCGCAAAATTAGCCAACCTGGATTGGATTTTGTTTAACTTGTTTTTTGCCTAATCATTTTTACATGAAAACCTTTTAACTTTTAACCTTCATGACTTATCAGTCATTACCAGTTACTAAGGTCATAGATCTGACATGTTTGTTCTTTTTACTCTTGCATCAATCTGTTTCACTGGTTCAAGTTTTCATATTCATTTTTGATTGTGTGCTATCTTAGATTAAAAAAAAAAAAAAACAATATGTCTTATTATATGATCAAATTCAACCTCCAATGCACTGTACGCATGTGTTATTCACAGTACTCTTCAAATTGATGTTAAAATGGTTTTAAAAAGATTTTCTAGATAAAAGATAAAAATAGAAAATAAGATGAAAATGGAAATTAATTTTATACACTTTATACAGTGATCAATTTATGGTAAGCCTATTTGTTTTTGATCCATTTGTCTTTACTCTCATTATTTTTGCGGTTTTCTATATAGCTAATGTGCCCACTTTCAGATGATTTAGATGATTATAGATGTTTTTAGTCAGGTGAAATACTTAAAGCACTGATAGAACACATTTTTTCACCATCATAAATTGTTCTTTGAGCCTCAATAATAGTGTATGAAAATGTGTGCGTCTGAAAGTGACCCAGGAGCACTGCAAGCGCTTTGTTTACAGGCTCATTTAAAAGGCTTAGAACCAAAATATTCGTAATTCCCGCCTCCCCTGGCAAATTCATGAAGCAACAGGGAATTGGACCACAGATGTTTCCAAACGATCTTTGGTTGGACCATGCAAATATAGGAGGTGTATCTTAGTGCTGCTGACGTAATTTCAGATTGGCCTGTTTCAGCCTGGCCATTTTTAACTTGAAATTTACATGTAGAACGAGACGGAAGATAGATAGATTGATAGATAGATACTTTATTGATCCCCAAGGGGAAATTCAAGGTCGCAGCATCTTAAAAAATCACACACAACATATACTACAGAGTACACAGGATGATAAGAAGCAGATCAACAAAACAACATGACTAGATCAGCATTACTAAAAATAACAATAGAATACAAATACCAAGACAGTGTGTGTCCATCTGTATGTTACTATATAGATGTAAAGTATTCTCTGTATATAACAATAGCACTGAAAGTAGCCTATTCACTGTACTGTATATGATGTCTATATGGATATCCAGATCCTACAGGCTGCAGCCATATGTACTTGTGCTGATTACGCTTTAGTCATGGTCTTATTGTTAAGCTTTTTTGGGGGGCTTTTGCCTTTTATTTGGATAGCGATAGCTGGATTTATACTTCTGCGTTGCGTCGTTGCAGACACCGTCGCAGACACCTTCGCCAACGTTTTTGATTTATACTTCCGTGGTCGATTTATACCTTAATTGCGTCCGCGTAATTGCTATGCGTGGCAGTTCACTGCCATAACGCTAGGGGGTTATTGAGTTTAGAAATGGTCCTTTGCGTGTGTGCTTTCCAGTCGTTGCGTTGCGAGTATTGGCTTCTGGTGCAAATCAACAGGCTGTAGCTAGCGGCAAGCTACAAGCTGGCCTCATCCACAGTGTCATCTATTGTGTCAGAGGTTTGCAAAGCGTTGTGGACAACACTGCAGCACGAGTTTTTGCGCTGTCCGTCAACTAACCAGTGGGAAACGATAGCCGGAGATTTCTGGAGACTGTGGAACTTCCCAAACTGTGTCAGATGCGTTGTCTGGTTAATAAGCATAGTTATTAGGTCATTACTTTCTATGGTCAACTGTCTTTGTCAGGTGAATGGGTAGTTATAAGGCCATTTATGTAAGTTAAAAAATGCCGATCTTGTACACACAACGCACTGGAAAGGCGGAGAACTGGAATTGATGTAAAGCGGACCAATCACAGTCCATTACGTCTGCGTCTGTCTGCGTACTGTGTCTTCGACACTTTGACGCGTAGTCAGGATTTCTTTCATGAGCACGAAAGGTGTCTGCGTAGTGTCGGCAAAGGTCTGCAACGACGCAACGCAGAAGTATAAATCCTGCTTTAGCCCGCTGAGCCACGGCGCCTCCAAGCTTTTTTTTTTTAACCTGAGATTAAATGGGTAGGCTACTGCAGACGTGATTTCCCCCTGGCTGCCAGTGGCGCAAAAAGGGTATGCGGTGCCTATGGGCATTGGGCGCACAGCCAGGGGTGGCGCCAAAAGAAGGAATGGGGACAAAAAAACATTGACATTCATGTTTTAAAACTATTGTTCTACTTTTAAATCACGGCTATGCTCTAAATATGGTGTTTAAAAGAAACGTAAGGCCTAGCCACCAGCCAGCGATGTTGCCGCAACGGACACCATCTTTACTTTCCACACCTCTGTGGAGGGAGAGGGAGGCAGAGGGAGTAGCCTTTCACTTATTGACGTGTTGGCGCCTATTTGCATCAGGCTGGAGAGAGAAAAAAGTTATTAGGTGCTCAAGGCAGAAAGCGAAAAAAGGAGAAGTTGTGTGTGGGGATGCCCTCCAAAAAATGTTGATGGGTAAACGACAGCAACAGGTATGAACTACGCAAATGGGAGCTGTACGAACAGGGATATGCTATGAGCGCTGCTACTGGCTAGTTTTCTTGGTTAGGAAATCTGAAATTGCATAGCGACTTCTTGCTGATGTGATTTAAAATCCGATCCGTGCATCATGAAAGAAACGTCCAAACGTCGGTATGACTATATAGACCACAATCAACCGCAATCACCTTGTCTGGACAAAACTTCTATGATCTGCATTTAATGAAACATCAGCATACTCACCCCATTCCATTCATCGAATTGACGACCTTTTGTTTGCATATCATAAATCTTTGGTATTGGACTTTTCTTCTTCTCACAGTATTAGAACTCATATTTGACAAAGCAGTGACGATAATATTCTAGCCATGTGGGACTATAATTCTAGGGGACAGACGATCTAAAGGTTTAAAGGTTTGAGTGTCTTTTCAAACATGACATCTGTAATAAAAGCATCATGTGCATCTGCACTTTGCTGAAATATTTGCATTTTGATAGACTCCTTATCTGACCTGATCAAGGGTCAAATTTCTTACTTTTCACTCCACAAATTGTTGTTGAATATGTCCCAAAAAGTGAGTAGCTGCGCCCCTACTACCAGCCTTCTCTCTTCTCAAGGGACTATGAAAAAACAGGGTATTTCGCCCAGGGGCGGGGTTATGTCCGCGCGTCACATTATTCATGTGAGTTCTCGTTGGCAACGGTGCCGAGCAAAGATTCTAGAGCGCTACGCGATCTCTTCTGTTGCTGACCGGTACCTACCCTTTCCGGTTTCTTAATGTAATTCTGTTTCTCATTTTGTTTTTGTGATTCTTCTTTTGTTTTTGTGCTTCTCAGTTTTGTTTTTGATTCTTCATTTATTTTTGTGTTTCTCAAAATTGTTATTGTGATTCTTAATTTGTTTTAGTGTTTCTGAATTTCGTTTTTGCGATTCTTAATTTGTTTTTGTGTTTCTCAATTTTTTTGTTGTTTCTCAATTTCTTGTTGAGTTTAGTAATTTGTTAATGTGGTTTGCACTTTAGGGCCACCATAATGCCTTTATGATTAAAATGTGATCACAGCATATAATCGCACTGAATGAATTGCAAGTCCTTCTAGACTGTTAAAATAACACGACAGGTCAAATATATTGTTGTAGGGCTATTGATTACAGTTCATCCAATCACCTAGGCTACTTATAGGCCTATCCATTATGAAAATATCCTGCATAAAAACTGCAGTTTTCCTGTAACACCCATTTTTTCCGCAAGGGATATGTGAATATTATTACTACCTTAATATGTTTCCATGTTAAACATTTGTCTTCTTTGACTTCCGTAAAATTCTAGATTTTTTTCTAGTGTTTCTAATGGTGTAGTGCTTTTGGGAGCTAGGTGTCGCGCCCAGCATATGCCATGGGCAGGTGGAAAAAGTACTAAAAAAATGTAATTAAGTAAAAGTATCTTTACTTTGCTTAAATCCTACTCAAGTATACTCATCTGAAAATGTACTCAAGTAAAAGTAAAAAATTATTTCATTTTAAATGTAATTTGAGTAAAAGTTACTTAGTTACTTTCAATTATTTGATGTAAAAAAGGATGAGTCATAAATCAAATCCAGCACAAGTTGTTTTAATCAACTTTTAGCAGTTTAAAGTGCATATCCAAACTCACAGCTCATAACTGAGCTGGTAACATGGTGCTCTTATTTCTGTGTTTCTCAACATACACATGTACGGTAACAATCTATTAAGAGGTACTGCATCCTCTAATGTGCAAACTATGTTCAGTCATAAGGTCCAACTCACAACACAATACAAAAATAAAGTACCAGTATCCAAAACATTCCACACTGTAAATGAGAAAACGCAAAATGCCAGGCCCCACTGACTATTTGGCCCACTGTCTACTACAGCAGTCTACTTAGACCTACAAAGCTTTGGTTTAGTTTGAGCAGGAGGACTCAAAATCAGTAACATAACTTATGGGTAACTTGTGTTTTGTACAACACACACAAAGACAGTCAATCTGCTGAGAGGTATACTGTAATGTGCACTCTATGTCCTGTCATGGTCCAACTCGCAATACTACAATAAAAGTAAGTAAATAAAACCAAAATCAAAGTAGGCTACCAATATCCAAAACCCTGCAAATGTTGCACATATTGCAAACCGTACACAATAAAAGAGGGTCCAGTTGAACTATTTAATTATTTAGAAACGCATTCTGGGCGTCACTAATTGGAGATATCCGCCGATAACCCCACATGCTGACTGTTTATAGCTGGTTATCACTCTGCCTAAGCTGCAACGTAACAAAATCAACGGGGCTAACCTACAGTAGAAACTTGCTGCATAGCAACCACAGACGCTGTTCACTTGAACTAGTGCAGCGGAGACTGTCCAGCTGAATTGCAATTAAAGTAAAACGTTAAAAACAAATGTAAGATCTATGAACTAATTGTGTTGGCAATAAATTAATCTAGGAGCTGTTGAATGTTCTCCGTTGTGCAAAACCCCGAAACCATATGTTAGCCTATTCTGTGGTGATAACTGTCTCAATATTGTGTAGGTTATCTATTATCTTCAGATCCATCATAACAACATCGTCAAATTTAGTGAACATACAAAACCTACATGGCCTACTTTTGACTGTCCACTCAAGTAGTCCAGGCAAAACCCATTAACAGTGTAAGGTTTTAACCAACAATATGGCAATTATAAAACATTTAGGCTTATGTTTGTAGCTGCTTACCACCACATGCTTTCGTAGATTGGATGTGGAGGTCGTGTACGCTGAAAGCTCGGTTTGGCGGGGCAGGCACATTTTACATTGCATGATTATATTGTGGCCTTTTTTGTGTTTAAACGCGAATAGGTCATCGATATTTGCCCAAGGGTTATGACTTTCCTCAGCAGAATTTAATGCATCTTGATAAACAGTATGGTAAATGGTAAATGAACAGTCATGTCATGAAACGAAGCGAATGTTATGGAAACCGAAACACATTTTACATTTGATCACGCATTGGTTCCAGAAGTGAGGTTGCACCGTTTTTAGTCTATGGGTTGCACCCACCAGCACAACAATTTGAGCCCGACTTGAATCTTTACTTTTACGGTGTACCTCAAATAAATGTAGGGCCAGGTCGCGTAGCCTAGCGACAAGCAAACATTCCATGGTGCCATGTGGTTTGAGTTTGGGCACGTGCCAAGTTTGTTGTATCTAAGCAACAAAAGGAACTAAGAAGAACAACCGTTCAACCGGCTGTCTCTGAATCCTTGGCCACATGATACAACATAACACAGGTTGGGCTGTCATTTGATCTTTATGCCTTAAAATTTTGGTATAGATTATGTTAGGCAAGTAAAACGAAATTATTTGATTCGACTTGTTGCCTGTCTGAATGGGGAACGTGTGTAATCTTACCGCTCTCATGCTATCCGCACAATGCTCCCGTAAATATCGACGGTAGGCTAAAGCATGCAAAGAAAAAAAAATGACACAGATTTACTGGTATTATGTATTGGTATTTATCGTGTTGCAGTCTATTGGGGAATATTCCACATATGATGGGCTTGGATTTGAAAATTATAATACTACATTCCAGGATCTTCAATGGTAACAGATAAAGTAATGATGATCAACATCTTGCTTAAGCCCGTGAATTAAAGTTTGTGAATTTAATGATGGATACGTCTAGCGATGAAGAGCTATTTTTTGTGGATATCTTCGTTTTCCAAAATAATTGCGTGCATACAGCATCGTTTTCAAAAAAGTTTCCGTTTACATTAAGCTGCATAAATATGCTGTCGAGAGCCGTCATACCTACGCTAAGCCTATGGGTTGCAGTGTAGGAAGAAGGAGAAAGCCATACAAGCCAATCAGAAGCCTCACGCCATTCCTCCGGGACAACCACCTCATTTTCGAAGTTCTCCCACCAGACAGCAGTCCGCCCAGGTCGGACCCGTGAATACGGAGTTTTCCAAAATCTCCACTTTGCCGGAGTTTTCAGTAAGAATCGTTTTCAGAGGTGACATCTCCGTTTGTGTGTAAATGAAAGGCGCAAAGGAAGGGGAAAATGTCCGTTTTTAAGAGAAAACGTATATGTGTAAACGGGGTCTCAGTGTTGCAGCGGAGACAACAAGGGGAGTTCTACCATCTCATCCAGGAATTAAAGCTCTATAATGACAGGTTTCGGCAGTAGAGGAGAGCCGGGACGAATGAAACATTGATATTTTCTCGTAGACCATTCACAATTCAAAGAGGAAATTTTGTTATCCCATACAGCTTGCAATAATAGCCAGACCCAGGGAAAATCGTGTCGATACTTACTGATCTGAAGTTAGACCCAGGTCATTTTAAGGGCGGAAATTAAATTCTCGTCTGCGCCAGTTTTTTAATATGTCATGTTTTGTTTGCGACATACCTACACTTATCACTTTTAAACAACAGATGAATTGATGGTGTAACATATCCGACAGTATGAAATGTCAATGTTTTTTTTAGTTTAGGAGAAAAACACTTGTTTCAACCAGAGAATTTTCAATACGGGGAGAATGTTCACTCTCAGAATCCCTCCGGGTGGAACTGCAACAAGAAGGAGTTCCCGAGCAAGTGATTAATGAATGGGTGGCAATGGAGCTGCACCCCCCAATACCACATTTCTCTTTACATATTTTTTTCTCCTAAAATGCATTAATTCATGCGATGCAGGATAACTTGACAATTAGTTGACCAATACAATTTTTAATATGTGTTGTTATTCCTAAAAACCCTTTTAAAGTTTACATGTCACGTGACACAAAAGCAAACCACTTTACAGCAATCGCTACTTTCTGCCTCTGTGACAGTCGGCAGCTGGTGCCAGGTTCAGCTCATGACGGTCGTAATCAGTCGTGATTTCTCGCTGACCAACCAGCATCCATGAGCTAAATGCTAGCATGTTACACGGAAAGCGGCCCATTCTATGACAAGCAGAAAGCACATGAGTGACTTTTTATTTCATTTCTAGTGGAAAATCTGTACTCAGGTAGCTACTACCACAGTGTATATTAAGAAATTAAGTTGTCAACTGTGACAACAATGAGTTTTAGCCGCTTAGCTCCATAGACCACAATTCATTTTTCACTTGCTCGACAGCAAAACTAGCGGAATTTCAACAGATTGCAGGCAAAATCCGGTACAATGGAGTTAATAGAGAGTGGACCGGCTCCCCGTAGACAGGCTCTGTTTCAGCCGTCCTCCAGTAGGTTGTGCAAGTAGTCAAAGCAGTAGCTTACGCTTTGCGGTCAGTGCATTTAAAGGCGCTCTAAGCGATGCTGTTTCACGTCACTTCTTGTTGACGTTCGAAGTATTGTCAAACAAAACAGAGGATAGCTATCTCCTCCCCCTCCCTACCATACCTCCTGTAAGACTCATGAACGTGCAACACTGTTATGTTTTGTTTTCGTTTGTTATGCTAGGTTTGCCCACTGTGTTTTTTTTGCCATTTGTGGAGCTTGAATTTCCCCTTGGGGATCAATAAAGTATCTATCTATCTATCTATCTATCTAGCCTGGGCTGTCTACAGAGACCGCATATTTTTACAGTGTGTTCAGGGGACAGGCAGCTAGCAGATTGTGAGGAGATGTTTGCTGTATGTAACAACACATGTTTTAGTCCTAAAAACGCGTCACATCGCTTAGAGCACCTTTAATTTTGAAATAATAAGCGTTTGCAAAGAAGTACTTACAACTATAACAAAAAGTGTGCAATTTGGAACCCATTTTTGCCCTTTACTCCACTATTTTGTTCCAGTATTTCAATATGATCACGTATAGACATTTTTGTCAGTAGGTAAAGCATTAAAGCAACTAGAAATATGACGATATAATCATAGGACGACGGCAGCCAAGCTCGTTTAAAGGGAGTCCCGGCTCTCCCCTACTTCAGGGTAGTGTCGTTGACTTTGAATACATTTTGGGCGTCCTGGCTTCTCACCTAAGGAGACTTCGAACAAATTACAGAGAGCCAATCCATGAGTTTTTCACCCATTTCTCTTCCTCGGTGAAGTTCTAAGTAGGGCTGGGCGATTTTACCAAAAATAAAAATCTCCATTTTTTTTTTTTTTTTTTAATTCGAGTTTCGATTCGATTTTCGATTTTTTTTTTCAAAGCTCTTAAAAATGATTGCAGACATCAAACACGTCAGTGCAATTATACTGCTGTGTCCTTGAACTAAAAACATGCTGCTCAAAAAAATAAAGGGAACACTTAAACGACACAATGTAACTCCCAAGTCAATCACACTTCTCTTAAAATCAAACTGTCCACTTGAGAAGCAACACTGATTGACAATCAATTGATTTTGTTATCAGCAAATTCAACTATGTAAAGAACAAAGTATTGAATAAGAATATTTCATTCATTCAGATTTTGGATGTTTTATATTAGTGTTCCCTTTATTTTTTTGAGTAGTGTATATACACACACTGGTAATACAAGGTTAATGAGGCTCTGTGTCATTCAACAATCAGATTTGACGTTTTAACCCTCGCTTTTAAGTTTTAAACCTTGCATTTCAACAGAATGGGCAGCATGTCTGTTGCAGTGTGTAACGTGATGGCCTTTCCATCCCACTCCCTTTTTATCATACGGCACGCAGTTTGTAAAAGTCTCCTCTTGGGATGGCAAAAATTTAAAGTACCCCTGACCGACCACCGTGTCTCATCAGTCCGTTGAAACCAGTTAACCTGTCAGATGCGTTACGGCAGCGCTAAACCAAGCCGTCAAAATACAATTAAAAGACCGGTTTATTTTTTAGAATGTTGATGAAGCCCACTAACTGTTAGCCTACGGCAGATGCGGCTTATACTTTAACTGTACACATCGGTAACGTAGGCAACCGAACATAGGTAACGTAGCAACCTGTTTGAAGCTAATTTGAAACATTGCAGAACAGAACACAACAGAAAATGACCGCTCTGATGAGACCTTGCAAGTTGAGTTTGAGGAGATAGTAGTGCTAATAATAATAAAGCAGTTGATCATCATTACCTTATCTGTTAACACTGAAGATCATGATAGTAGTAATTTCCAATTCACATTCCTAACAGTGGGCTAGTAATGCTGTGCAACTTCCAAAAAGTCATCTCATCTGATAATCTGTGTGAATGGAAACAAACAGACTACAGATAAATTTGATCACTTAGCGTTGATGCGCTCAACCACCGGCCAAATGGTCACATCAACATCCCTAGTCTCAAGTGTAGTTTTGTAGCATGTGTGCTAGATCTGCCGTCTCTGTTTTGAAAGTTTACTTCTCCTGCCCATGTTTGTGGTTGTGTTGCGCGGGGGAGTAGCCGGCTACATCAACTCGCGAGGGACAGTGGAACGGAACGTGAAAAATACCCAGATGTTAATGAAGGAAACAAAAACTCGAATTATGCTAAATCAACATCGGTTTTCATAACAAATTTGATAAATCGATTAAATCGATTTTTTGCCCAGCCCAAGTTCTATGTATATTAGAACCCTGCAAAGTCATATTTGATTGGTTAGGAGCTCTTATTTGCATGCGAAATTTTGCATCAAACAAGACCGCTCCGAAAGTTTTTTTCGTCGCAATGAACTTCGTCCTCGGTGTGTACATACTAATTGGAATACATGTGTTTAATAGCCTGCGTAAATTCGTGCGAATATTTCGTCCAAAAAATCGGACTTGGTGTGTACGGGCCTTTAGCCTGTTAGTATTAGCACTACTGTCTAAAGTTTTCTATAGTGCATATTGGTCAGTCATTATAAAGTCCTAACCTTTGTTATTTTTTTTATTATTGCTGATCCAACAGAGAGTGGACTAGGCATATTGCCACCAATGCCAAATAGCCGGGTTAATGCTGAGAGGACTTTTGCACTGATTAAACCAGATGCAGTTTGCAAATTTGCTGAAATAGAGGACATCATTCTTCAAGCAGGATTCTGTATATTACAAGTAGGTCATATATAATGAAATTATGGATATTGTTTCTGTTACATAATGAGATGTAGTACATCTTGTACTTTGAAGTAATAAAGGCCTAGATATAATTTCTAGGGCTTATCGTCACATTCAGGTAGTCAAATGCACTGTTATATCCACAATAAATCGAGCTAGAAGCTAGAGCTAGAAAACCAACCTCACAATTTTTAACCTTGATATTAGGGATGCACAATATATCGGTATAAATTTTTTTTATCGCATCAACATTGCGGTTTTAAGGAGTCTGAGGTTTTTTCCCCGCCTCTGACTTTTGAGTGACAAACCTATTAGCCAATCAAAATGGTCGAATCTCGCCAGGGATGTGATTCTTTCAGATTTTCCCGGCATAAAAATTCGAATTCAATTCCAATGAGCCATGCCTGCGCATAATTGATTATAAGCTGTACCAATAATGAAAAAGAAAACCCGCCCAAAATGCATAACGCGAGAGTAACATTTATATGACCGGAGTCAAGTAATGTAAAATGCAACCGCGTTAGAAGTTGTTAGAATGGATGCAGCGGTCTTGTATCAGCCCTACTACTCCTGTATCAAGTAGGCTACAGTGTCTTTAGTTCAGGTAGGCTTATGCTAATATTGTTTCCATGTATTTGTTTTTATGTCTATTATCTCATATGTCCAAGACTGAAGTGAGTGAATCTCAGAAATAGCTTGCCTAACGTTACAGTATTTCCTGAAATTATATGGACCGGGCTTTTATTTACTTAGATTAGGCTACCCAAAGCCCAGGCCTTATCAATTTTACGCAGGCCTTTATTGATTGCCGGTAGGCATAGTTTCTGCTAAGGTTTTCTGCGTCGTCTGGGTTGCTTAATGTAATTGATGATAAACCAGAGACGGTTGATGAAGCTCTAAAAGATCTTTGGATAAACCTTCCTGAACTTGGGCTTTGACACCGAACGTCCAATATAATTCGAATATTAAAAAAGCCTAATATTCTGTAATGGGTATTTTTTTGCTAATGCGTTTTCTTTTAAACTCATTCCGGGTTTTTTTATTTGTTAATCTTGAGCTCACTAGCAAGGCTATTCTTGGTCAGCTGTGCTTCTGTAGCAAGATCATGCAAACTCTTTCTATTTGAATGTGAACTGCGTGGTCGTATTGCGTCCCGACTTCAGTTGATTCTGTAGGCTATTCCTTCACTCCAACACTGAATAGCTTGTTTGCTCAATAATTTTAACAGCCGCATACTAAACCCTTAGTCTGTCTATAGTCTATTGACCCCGACTCATTTTAAATGCAGGGAATATTCCAGTTTAAAATGGAATGATGGCACAATACAACGTTGTAGGCGACGTTGATCTAACCGGAATATAATAACATATAGGAATATTCCGGTATGCACTTCCAATACTCTTCCACACATGTAGGCTATTATTCAGGATCTTTTTAAAACCGTTTTAACCAGAAGACTGATCTTACAGGCCGAATTTGATGTTCATGTAACCGTAGTAACAGACTCATACACTGCCTTCTGGTGGACAGGCAGCACTAGAATCTTTGATGCCTACAACTTGACAACTTGCTACGTTTGAGCACTTAATGCACTTAAAAGTATTGAACGCAAATATCGAAAATCGCATCGCAATATTTGTCAGAAAAACCGCAATTAGGTTTTTTCTCCAAATTTCTGCATCCCTATTGGGCCGATAACCACAATCGATGTGTATTCATCTAGTTGCTGGGTCGGGAGGGGGAGGGGGGATTTGGCCGTTTGTATTTGTTTGGGCAGCACAGGATTGTGGGATGTAAAACAGAAGAGCAGAAAAATATGTTGGCGGTTTGGGCGTTTTTCACTGTGTCGAAAGAAGACACTCAAAAAGCTGTTTCCAACAAAGTCGAGGTAATGCAAGGAGGGTGACGCGTCAAGTCATTCAACACCACAAATTTAATATGTCATTTGAAAAACCGCCACTCAGACCTACCCAAACAATTGCAGGAAAAAAACACTGCTAACATTAGCCAGCAGGCAAAAACGATACGGAAGTTACTGGACCAGATCAAGAAATTTGCCAAGGACAGTGCAAAAGCCAGATTAATAACTGACAAGGTAATGGAAATTAATGCTCTTGACGACCATCCATTTGCCATAGTGGAGGACCGAGGATTTCGGCGGTTGATGGAGCATATTGAACCCCGCTACAGCCTGCCAAGTCGGCGCTACTTTTCCAACGTCTTCCTCCCTGGTTTGTACGAAGTCATATCCACAAGTTGTTGGACAATGTGACTGACATTAGCTTCACAATGGATATATGGAGCTCGGATATAAGCCAGGGGCCGGTTGCACCAACAGGGCGTAAGCCTGGTCTTAAGCTATTTTGGTCGTAACTCAACATTCTAAGACCAACTTGATTGTTACACCGGTTGCACCAAGTGGGCTTAAGCCATCTACTCGCTAAGACCGGTCGTAAGTTTTACGCCTAGTCAGGGGTTGGCGTAAATATTATAATATGGCCTATTTACATTTATGCACTTACCAGACGCTTTTATCCAAAGCGACTTACAAAATGAGGATAACAATCAAGCTACATAGCAGAACCTTAAGGAGCATAGTGCTAGGGGATAGTGCTTCAGTTCATTTTAGTGCTAGGATAGAAGATGTTCTCTGAATAGCTGGGTCTTTAAGAGCTTTTTGAAGGCCTCCAGAGATGGCCCTGTTCTGATTGTTTTTGGTAAGTCATTCCACCAGCGCGGGACGACACATGAGAAGAGTCTGGATTGCCTTGGGCGAGGTGCCGGGACTGCCAGTCGACAGTCATTGGAGGACCGGAGTTGTCGGGAGGTAGCCTGAGCTTTTATGAGAGCGCTTAGATAAAAAAGGGCAGATCCTCTAAGCAGTTTGTAAGTCAGCATCAGTGATTTGAATTTGATGTGAGCCGCCAGAGGCAACCAGTGGAGCTCAATTAGCAGAGGGGTGACATGCGTCCTCTTCGGCTGATTGAAGATGAGACGCGCCGCAGCATTTTGGATCATCTGAAGTGGCTTGACGGCACAGGCAGGAAGTCCTGCCAGAAGGGCATTGCAGTAGTCAAGGCGTGAGAGGACCATAGTTTGAACCAGCAATTGGGAGGCTTGTTGAGTTAGGTATGGTCTGATCTTTTTGATATTGAATAGTGCGAAGCGGCAGGCCCGGGCAACAGAAGCAACATGGTCATTGAAGGTTAGCTGGTCATCAATCATAACACCTAGGTTCCTGGCTACCCGTGAGGGAGCAAGAGACAAGGAGCCAGAGTTGATGCAAATGTTGTGGTGAATAGTTGGTTTAGCTGGGAGGACCAGCAGCTCGGTTTTTGAGAGGTTCAGCTGGAGATGATGGTCTTGCATCCATGCAGAGATGTCAGAGAGGCAATCCGAGATTCGTGTTTGGATGGTTGGGTCATCGGGTGAGAAAGACAGATAGAGTTGGGTATCATCGGTATAGCAGTGGTAAGAGCAGTGGTAGTTGCTATAGTTATGACGAAAATTGCAACTTAATTTTAATAAAAATGGCACGTCTGGGATGTACAACGAGGAAGCTTTTAGACGTAAAAGAATAATTAGGGACAGGAGTAATCCCCTAGATTTGTATAACAGCAATGAATTCAATGAAAGTTTCCAATTCGGCAGAAAAGACCTGCAAGTGCTTTTAAGATTGCGAATTTAGGCAAACGATGCCTTTGAAAACACTGTAGGGGACATGATTGGTATTTACAAATGCCTGTCGTGTCATTCGCAGAAAATCTTTGTCATTGAGTCGCCGTCTTCCGCGCTACGCTCACCAACGCGAAGTCTGCAGCAGTTTTGCCTTTCGTCGTTTATTGTATCTTAGCAATGCTCAGACCGGGCGTAGTTAAGACCAGGCGTAAATTGTGTTGGTGCAACCGACTTAAAGTCAAATTGGTCTTTGTTAAGACCAATCTTTAGAACAGATTTTAAGACCAGGCTTAGCAGCCAGTTGGTGCAACCGGCTCCAGATGAGTATGTTGAGCCTTACTGCTCAGTGGAAACTTTGAAATGAAGAGAGCTGTTTTACATGCGCAAGAGTTTGCAGGATCACATACGGGAGTCGCCATCGCTGGCGCATTTGACTGCATGTTTGCTAAGTGGAAAACTAAAAAAGACAATGTGCATGTCTTTGTGACAATGCGCGGAATATGCAGAAGGAATATGCAGAAGGCAATGGAGGAGTGCAGCATTAAAAGCCTGGGCTGCATGGTTCACACGCTGCAGCTAGCAGTGCACAATGGAGTGCTAAACCAGCAGAGTATTTCTGACAGTGTGGCGATTGGGAAGAAAATAGTCGGACATTTTCGCCACTCTCAACTCGCTACCTCTCGGCTGAGAAACATGTAGCAAGAGTTGGGCATGAAAACCATGATGCTACAACAAGATGTGGTGACCAGATGGAAAAGTATTTTTCTTATGATGAAAAGTCTACTGGATCAGAAGCGCGCGCTTGGTGTGTATGGAGCAGATCATGAGCTGCCTGTGTGTTTAAGTGCATATCAGTGGGGCCACATTGAAAATATGACCACGCTGCTCACTCCATTTGAACAATTAACGAGGGAGATCAGCTCACATCAGGCTACTACTGTGGACATGATTCCGTCTGTTGTGGCACTGAAACGTTTTCTGAGCAAGAGAGCTGACACAGACAGTGGGGTCCGCACAGCAAAGCACACACTACTGGAAGCCGTGAACGAGCGATTTGGAAGCGCTTTCTTTCAGCCGCTTTACTACTTGGCAACGATCCTTGACCCGCGGTACAAAGACCGGTATTTTGACATAGTCATCAAGCAAGCGGCGGTAAAGCGCTCCAGTAGCAAGTGGACAAAATGACACACAGCGACAGCGCTACGGAGACACCGGACACAGAAGAACCGCAAGAGAAGAAGATAAGAACAAGTCACGAGGGTGCATCCCTACTTGATATTGATACGATGGAACAGACCACTCACGTAATCTGGCGTAATCGTCAGGCAGGAGTCAGTATGTCTGTTGTGGTGACAGATTTGAAACATTACAGTTCTTTCCATTTACAACAGAGACAAAATAGTAAACTGGCAACTTAAACTTCTCGAATGGCACCATAACTGAGTTTACTTTCCGATGGTACTATTCAGATTGCGTTGACAGTCAGTTTGTTTTATCAGTAGTAGTCAAGTAGGAAACGTAGGAAAAGAGCATTACAGTAATCTTAAAGGAAACTTAGAGGTACCTAATGTATGTATTAGTTTTTCTGCATCCTAAAATTATAGGAATTTTCTAACCAAAGTTGTTACGTAGGTGAAAAAGTATGTTTTTGAAATATGTTTTACATGAGTATTCAGACCTGGTCAATGAATACCCTAAAGTTTTTAACTTGTACTGGATGAGGGCAAAAGCCACTAATAAGTTCTGACAGCAGTGTTAGTCAGCTGTTTAGGGCCTATCATCATGACTTCAGTTTTATCAGGATTTAAACATAAGACAATTTTTGTCATCCAGATTATATATCTTGTCAGTTGACTTCAAATTTACTTATCGCTATACAGTCGTTGGGCTTTATTGAAACGGTATAACTGGGTGCAATTTTTTTTTTTTTTTTATAACAGATTCCAAAGGTAATATGTACAGGGAGAATAAAAGGGCCCCCAGTACCTTAGTCTTGTGGTACACCATACTTTACCTCATTGCGGCATGATGATTCATTATTAACATGTAGTGTGAACTGTAGACCACAGGTGCAATTATGCAATTTTTTTGCGTCTGAAAGTCACCCTGGAGCACTGCTAGATAATGTTATTCAGGCTCATTTAAAAGGGTTAGAACAAAACTTCTTATTTTTCACCCCCTGGCAAATTCAACCTAGTGACAGAGGATTCGACCAGAGACGGTTCCAAACGATCTTTGATTGGACCACACAAATTAAGGAGGTGTATCCAAGCGACTTTACATAAGTCAGGGATCTGTTCAGATTCATTTTAGCACTGCCATTTCTAGTTTGACGTTTACATGTAGAAGCAGGCGGGGGACAGTGATTTTTACACCATTAACAAGGTTCAAAGTAACTCCACACTTCATTGGTAGACTTCTGAGGGCCCTGACATTTAAAACGAGACAATGTGAATTTTGAAAGTTTACAGGTACTTTATTAAAAAGACAGTTTATAAAGACAGTACCTTCTCAGAATTTCCCGTTCACCGAAATCTTGAAATTAAATCACGATAAGTCGATTGACGAACAGATAGAACAGGGGAACAGATTGAAAATTATATTCTGTTGAAGTGCTTGGATTTCATCTGAAAATATATGCTGACTATCTACTTGAGCACTAAAGCACCAACAAATGATGAAACTGAAAAGAGTTTGACCAAAGACATTTATAAAGTTGTAGCTCGTCAATCGACTTATCGTGATTTACTTTTAAGATGGCAGTGACCGGGAAATTCTGAAACCACAAAAATAGTGATTTAGCTGCATAGACTATGCAATGCCCCTAGTGTAGCAGTGTAAGTCCAATGAAAGCTTTGGCTATAACGGTGTAAAATGCGGAATGCTGGGGGTGACCAGAGGCCGGTATTGGATATATGTTTGTACTCTGTAACATCTTTCAGTACAGCCCAGGTCAAAATCACACCGGCCTTCTCCTTTAAGCTACCGAACTTCAACAATAACAAGTTAAGCACGGTTTTGCATTCTATGAGCCCTTTAAGAGTTAATGGAATGGAGTGAGTCATTTATCACCTAATTTCTACGTTTTTCTTAGGCAGGATATTGTGTTGAATTAGGAGTTGTTTTTACTATCATTTACAAGTGAGGTGTCATGCACAAATTTAGCATTGTCTATTTATAATCTTTGAAGATATTCTTCCATGCAAGGCGGAAAACTTTAAGTTCAGTAGGCATTTTTTTCCAGTCTACGCACAGCTTGTTTCAATGAGTGAGTCTGTGTGGTATTCCATAGGACTTGTATTGTTTTCTTTTTAGATGTTGTGGAAATAAATGTGGAGTACAGTGCATTTGTAGAACATTGTCAGTCAGGCAATTGGTCAACTTGGGTAGGGCTGGTTTGATGTATTATGCTTCATTAGCAAATCAATGAAAAGTTGTACTTAATTTAATGTAATTTTTACTGTTGTATTGGTCAGGTAATGTAGGATGTTGAGATAGAGTTGTTAGTTGTTGTGTTTGTGCTCCATATGTTAGTCCAAAGTCAGTCCAAGGTTAGTCCATGCTAAATGTGCTCCATTAAAGATGGGAACACAGTTGTCAGGTTATTATTTGCATCATCCACAATGATGCTGAAATCACCAATATTATCACTTTTAATGACTACTGAAATCACCAATATTATCACTTTTAATGATACTGAAATCACCAATATTATCACTTTTAATGACTACTGAAATCACCAATATTATCACTTTTAATGACTACTGAGCACAGGAAGTCAAAGATTTTTGATTTGAAGTCAGTGCAGAGACCTGGCTATCTATATAATCAAGACTTAAATACTTTATTGTTAAGTGACAAAAAAAGTAACATTCACAAGATATAAAAAAATATACAATGTATAAGGTATAAAAAAACATGTGAAGGAGCAGGGAGCATAAATATAATAAATAACGGAGGTCTTTAGTCAATAAAAATATGTGAAACTAATGTGTAGGTTGGTAATTGCACATAGGCCTACATAATGTTACAATTGTTAAGAGTTTGGTTCATTTAAAATCTGGTTGAATCAGGTTAAGACTAAGTTTAGCCTCAGAATAATAAAACTTGACAAGGTTAGAATCGTACATTGTGTGCACTTTTTCCACTAAGCCCATAATGATGTTTTTTTTTCCTTGTGGGGTTGGGTTGGGGGGGGGGGTTAGTTCATTGAATGGAAGATATTAATCTGGTTTTAGCCAAGTTTATTACCAGTGACAACATGTTTTATTAGGGCAGTCTTTGAGACCAAATTTTGGTTTTCAGTCATTTCTGGTCATGTTTTTTTGTTTATGGTTTCGTATATGAGATTAGCTTTCTGATATTTTTTAGCTGCGAGATTGTTGACCGATACAAGGAAATGTGAAGATATCATACATGTGTGAACATACTATCTTGGCTTTCCTGCAATGGCTCCGCATCCATTTTAGAATTCAGTTCTACTTATGTTGTTTAGAGTTTATAGGCGGGCCCTTGCTTACTTACCTTTTTCCAGCCCTATTTAATCCTCAGGTCCCTTAGGTCATCTTGCAAAGGACTACTTGGTGAGACTTCTTACCTTGGTCAGATAGGTGATTGGGCCTTTGCAAGGCTTCTCCCCGTCTGAAATGTGCTTTATAAAACATTTTACTTACTTTTTTACTAGGTTAACGTTTTCCCAGCACCTCACTTGTTTTGCAGAGTCTACCTCCTCAAACTGTTTTTTTAGGTCTTGTCACTAGGAGTCTTTCTTAGAAATTTCAGTAAACAGATGAAACTATTTGCAAACATTCTCTTTTGTTTGTTTTGTTTGTATGCTGTGAATTTCAATGTACCTGTATTAGCTTGTGTTCTTTGCAATAATTGTTGAGTGTCTTGTTTCCCAGAAGCGGCAGCTGCAACTGAGTCCAGAACAATGCAGTGACTTTTATGGTGAGCAGTACGGAAGGCTGTTTTTTCCAAGTCTGACAGCTTTCATGAGTTCTGGACCAGTTATTGCCCTTGTGCTAGCCAGAGATCAAGCCATTGCTGTCTGGAAGGATCTGATGGGCCCAGTTAACAGCATGAAAGCAAGAGAGACACACCCTGATTGGTAAATTCAGTATTATTTTTCTCATTTGAAGTGATATGATAATGTGTCCGCCAGTAAAGTAGTCTGATCTGACAAAACAGTAAGAAAAGAAGTAATGTCACAGTTACTCAATGTAAACCTGGTTCTTTGAGGGAGAACACGAGACGTGAACACTTGTGTTGTCTTATTTCAGGCATGTGTTTTTTCGCAGCACAAACAATTCTTCCGCTTTCGACAGAGCAGTATAAGGCTACCCGTTCTTCCTCAGAAAAACAATGTTACATTAAGTAACTGTGATATTATCTTTCGGTCAAACCTCTCAAAGTCAACACTTGGGGTCGTGGCTGATACACGCAAAGGCCAAAAAAGGCTGGGAGGCTGAGAGCACATTGAAGGTGTTAAATAAAAGTTTAGAATCCAATACAAATGTCTGACTGAGGCGGTCAGAAGGCTGACAACATTGGCAGAAACATTTATTGTTAACAACTGCAAGAATCACAAGCTTGAAGGCCCAGAGACTCCACATAAAGCCCACACTGGCCTCCCGAACAACATTTCAGTTCCGTATTCAAGATGTGCTTTTCGGCTCATCATATTGGTGAGCACTCACATGAGCATTTGAGTAATCACATGGTCGTGGATTGATGATTAAAAGGGTTGATGATCACAGGCTTGTGTCATGTGAAACAAACATTTAGAGTTTCAGTATAAAATAGCATTCATTATACTGTAGCATGAAATATAATTAATTTTATACTGCAAAGGCTACATGAAACCCTCAGGGGAACGTAAGCGTGTTACGTCATTTCCCCTACTGCTTGTGTTTGTAGCTGTGTGCCACGTTAGTCAACTGTCGAGATTATTTTAGATTTATTTTAATTCAACCACACGTTTGTGTTCTGTGTGCTACACTACTGCACTGTTAACACTATCTTAGATTTAATTTACACATATTCACAGTCTAAACTGTGGATCATTAATAAAGCCTCACTGCCTACACTCATAGTCCACAGCTAGTGCTAACTACTTTGGATACTGCACTATGCATTCCCCTCCTTGCTCTCCTATCTGTTGTCCAGCTTGTCAGATGTTTAGTTATTCCAAAGCCTCCTTTAGTGATAATGGTACGTGTAATACATGTAGACAGCTTGCCCGCTTGGAGGCGAGGATCTCAGATCTAGAAAGTTGCTTTCACGCATTAGCTAACAGTAGCAACTTAGCATCAGCTAGCCCTGTTGACCGCCTAGCAAGCGTGGACGCACCAGATAGCTCACCCCCTAGCCAGCTAGCCAGTCAACTGGCAGCATCCCCTTCGCAGCAGGGACAGTGGGTTACGGTGAGGCGTTCTAGTTGCAGAACGAAGTCCCAAGCTCACCACCAACCACTTCAAGTTTCTAACCGATTCTCCCCTTTAAGTAATCCTCCCAACCAAGACAAAACTCTTTATTTAATAATATAGAGTTATAGAGGTAATTGGTGCTTCTACAGTACGAAAGGTGAAGCTGGCGACACCATCGGCCATAGTCACTTCAATCTCTGGGTCTAGAGCGAGTGACATCTCTTGTGACTTTTGAATCGAGACAGCATTCATCCTTCGAGGGCGGGTGCTGAGCTCCTTTCTAGGAACATTGACCGGCACTTAAACTCGGCTTGTTCCTGACATACCAGGGTTGGTCCAGGTAGCAAAATTACTGTCTTAAAGGAGAAGTCCGGTGTGACTTGGACCTGGACTGTACTGGAAGATGTTACAGAGTACAAACATATATCCAATGCTCACCTCCGTTCACCCCCAGCATTCCGCATTAAACCGGTTTTAGCCAAAGCTTTCATTAACCTTACACTGCTAGCTATAGGGGCACAGCTTTGCCTATGCATCTAAATCACTATTTTTAGACCATTAACAAGGTTCGAAGTTACTCCACACTTCACTGGTAGACTTCTGAGCGCCCTGACATTTAAAACGAGACAATAAGAAATTTGGATCACTAAATATTCGCTTGCTCTCCTCAAAGACCGCTCTAATATACGAGCTTATTACCGATAATGAAATTGACATACTTTGCCTGACCGAAACGTGTCTAAAACCGGACGAATACCTTCCACTTAAAGCATGACTCACTAAGTTGGTTGTTATTACACCCCAAAGCTACAGAGGGCGCTCTAAAGAAGGTACCCTACGTGAAACTGTTGTAAACCCCCAGCTCATACTCTTTGCCTCTTGTTGTTGTCTCAGCTGAATCGCGAACATACATGTATTCGTTGTGTACTTAGTGCCTCTTTAATGAGGCTACTCCTCCAAGTCACGTTAATTACCACATACCTCAACACTATAGAGTTGGCAAGTGACCCGGAAGCCTGTAGTTTTTCTTGTTAGCATTTCACGACATCCGGTTCCGAAGGTTTTTCCACTATGGGAAATCCCATGTTTTTTTTTTTTTTTTTTAATTATATTTATTGGTCTTAACACAAGACAATCAACATACAACAAAACAAGACTCTGCTCACAGATTATATACATACAGACAAGTTAGCTCATTAATGAATTATTGTTTGACAGAATGAAAATATAAAGGAATATGAAACTGAAAATGGGATACAATGGCATAGGATAAGATATGACACTGTGGCTGGAAAAAAAAACATCAAATTTACATGAATCCTCTTATTAATATAGTTTAAATATTAAATCCCATAAAGGACATGAAAGGTCCCCATATTCTGCGAAAAATATTGTCCCTCTCATGTAATTTACTTGTCAGGTAATCCAGTGACATGTATTCTATTACAACATTATACCATTGTGTTCTTGAAGGGGGTTTGTCTGTTATCCAGTTCAATAAGATACATTTCCTAGCACAAAAAGTCAACAGACTATATAATTTGTCTTTGTATTTATAATTTATAAAGCAGTTTGATATCCCAAGTAACATGTAAAGAGGGTCACACTGCAGTGATACGGACAAAATCTGGTTTATATCTTGCCCCACAACACTCCAGAAACGTTTAATTTTCCAACAGGGCCACAAGCAATGAGTAAGATTCCCTATTTCTATTTTACATTTGGGACCCTGAGGGGAGAGGTTACTATTGAACTTATTTTTAACTGAATTGCTTTAACCCTGTTACAGACACTCAAGGTCCTCACATTTTCCCATGGCTCGTCTCATTCCTCACCTGTAATATCTAGACCAAGTTCTTCTTCCCATTTCACCTTTAGATGTAAAGTACCTGTAGTAAAGTATTCCTTAAGCAGTCTATAAAAGAAACCAATGGAATGTCCCATCTGTAATGAAAAAAGCTGTCGCCCAATGTATGAACTGCTTTGGCTAGAAAGAATTGTTGTATCTTTTTTAATGAAATCTCTTATTTGAAGGTAACGGAAACAATCTTGTTTTGGAATATGAAATTTAACTCTCAACTGGCAAAAGGACATTAGAGTGGGCCCATCAAATAAATCACCTAGCCTGGAGATCCCTTTAGCATTCCAGGTCTGAAAAACAGGGTCTGTTAATCCTGGTCAAAAATCTATATTGCCACATATTGGTGTAAAGATAGAAGAATTTTCTAACAACCTGCCAGGCCTTAACAGTATGAATTGTAAGGGGATTATGAAATGCATTAACTAAGGGCTTTCTTATAAATAATAAATTTGAAAGGGGTATTTTTGACATAGAACTTTCTATGTCCAGCCATATGGACATAGGGTCTTCACGTATCCAGTCAGTAATATAACGAAGATGTGTACTAAGCTGATATTTCCTAATGTTAGGAAGGTCGGTTTCTTTTTTGCCCAAATGAAAGAGCTAAACCAACTGTTCAGACATTTTAGAGTTTTATGAGACAAGAGAACTGGAATCATCTGGATAGGGTAAAGCAATCGAGGCAGAACATTCATTTTCAGGAGAGCTACACGTCCAAGCCATGAGAGAGGCAACGTATTCCATCTCTCAAGATCCATTTTAATACGTTCAAGCAAAGGGGCGAAATTACCTTTATACATTTTATCAAAATTAGGGGTGATGTATATTCCTAGATAAACAAAACCAGACGGAGACCACTTGAAGGGGAATGGACATGGGGTCTTTGGTTGATACTCGAGTCTACCCAGGGGCATTGCTTCTGATTTGTCAAAATTCATTTTATATCCTGAAAAGGCACTAAATTTACTGATAGTATCAATGAGATTAGAAGTGGAAATCTCAGGCTTAGTCATAAGGATCAGGACATAATCGGCATACAAGGTTATCTTGTGCTGTTTGTTGCCAATAGGCAGACCACTTATGTGCTGATTTTTCCTGATCGCCTCGGCCAAGGGCTCTATAACCAGAGCAAACAACAGGGGGGAGAGGGGACAGCCCTGCCTGGTGCCTCGCTGTATACAAAAATTGGGAGATCGTAGTCTGTTAGTAAGAACAGAGGAGAGAGGGTTATGATAAAGTAATGGAATCCAATTGATTTTTGACTTTTGATTTGCATTCAGTAGCCTACGCATATTATTACATGAATTACGACCTTTAATGAAGCCTGTTTGGTCCTCATTAATGAGCACAGGTAGTGTGCCTTCTAATCTTGTAGCCAATATTTTGGAGAGAATTTTTAGATCTACGTTTAATAAAGAAATTGGCCTATAGGAAGCGCACTGCTCTGGCTGTTTCCCTTTCTTCAAAATCAAGGAGATGTTGGCCTCTCTCAAAGACGCTGGTAGGATGCCTCTTTCTAAAGAATCTTCTAACATGTTCAGCAGTGGTTCAACTAAGAGGTTCTGAAACTGTTTGTAGAACACACTGCTAAGCCCATCAGGCCCAGGAGCCTCTCCAGAGTGTAATGCACTGATGGCAGACAGCACCTCGTCTTTGGTTATTGGTCCATTCATTCATTTTAGACTTATGATCATCTGCCAGTTTGGGAAGATTAAGAGATCTGAAAAAGGTAACCATTAACTCTGAGGTATCCTGCTTTAAGTCTGAGCAATAGAGATTCTCATAAAAGTTCTTGAATGTGTTATTTATGGCAACAGAGTCAAATATTTGCCTCCCTGTATTATTTATAATTGAGGGGATGATTTTAGAATCTGATTTCTTCTTGGTTAAGTAAGCCAAGTATTTCCCTGCCTTATCACCCTGTTCGTATGGTCTCTGTTTTGCAAATCAAATTTTTGTCTCTGCATGTTCTGTTAACAGGGAATCTAAGGCTGAGCGTATTGCAGAAATTTCTTTAAGTCTCCTTGATGAAGGCTTTGCAATATATTCCCTTTCAGCCACCTTAAGTTTAGCTTAGAACTTTTGAAAAGAAAGTATATTCTCTGTCCGCTGGATGCTGGGTTCTCCATATATCTATGTAATCCAAATCCTCACAAAGAGCGTTGATGAATTTAGAATGGTGAGAGGATATTTGACCTGCAGGGAATTTGTCAATACAAGGGTTTAAGTGGCAGTTAAAATCCACTCCTACAAAAGTATTTCTGACATTGAGATTAGCTAGTTCAGAGAATGCTGTAGCTAGGAATTCACTGGGGTGCCCTGGTGGATTATAAACATTCATAATGGCAATCACCTCTCCATATAGTTCCCCTTTAACAATAATATACCGTCCAGTCTTATCCTTAATGCAATGCATGACTTTAAATGGTAGATTTTTTTTTAAACAAAATAGCAACTCCCTTGCTCCTTGATGTAAAAGAGGAAAAAAAAGTTGCCCTTGCTGTCATTTTAAATGTTCCTTGTCATCTAAATGTGTCTCCTGCAACAAAGCAATATGAACCCCTTCCTTTCTAAGATATGTCCGCTTAATAGGTGTATGAATTCCATTGACATTCCAGCTACATAGTTTGAGTAAAGGCACAGTCATGTCAATTTACAAAATACAAAGGAAAAATGTCCTGAGCCACATACTGCCTGCATGTTAGAACATAATAAAAGTGAAAGATAAGCAGAGTACTGAACATCAAACATAAGAGCAAAGAACAAACAACTGCTAAACAACTTAGCATTAAAACTAAACACTGTCCTCCTCTAGAGCAGTGTTTCTCAACCGGGGTGCCGTCTGGCATCCTCAGGGGTGCCGCAGAAACGTGGCTGACCCAAAAATGAATGCAACATTTTTTTTATCTTTACTTCAGTTTTGTCACGCAGTTAAGTAAATTAAGACCACACATCAGAGAATCATTTCGTAAAGTCAAATAGTATAGTAAAGTAAAGTATTCAATTCAATTCAATTCAATTTTATTTATATAGCGCATTTTTACAAAAGGCATGTCACAAAGCGCTTAACACAAGAGGCCCAATGAGCAACAGGGGCAAGGAAAAACTCCCTCGCAGCGTTTTTTGTTTTTACTTGTTATGGTAGAGGAAGAAACCTTGGGCAGTTCCGACGGCTCAAGGGGCTAACCCAACTGCCTAGGGCAGGTTTTCAGTCTCTTAGATGGTGAGTAGTCCACTATTATTCCATTAGATACATATTACAAGAAAATTTTGGTAAATAAAGTACAGTAATATAGGAGTCCCATTAGAATCCCAGGATATAGTCCCATGTCATTAGGCGCAGTCAAGCCAGGGGCCAGCTAGAGGCTGTAACAATCATGTCAGGGTCATCTGTGAGCTGAAGGCAGACCGCCCAGGAAGCCAGAGATGCAGGATCAGGCAGTGGAGGGCAGGGGTGACCCTCAGCAGGGAGGCAGTGGCATGGACAGTGGAGTGGGTTGAGGACCATTCAGGAGTGCCGCCGGATCACGTTGGAAGAAGGTCCCAGGAGAACCCAGGAGGTGCAGGCGCAGGCAGTGGAAGGCAGTGATGACTCACGGCAGGGTGGTAAAGGCATGGAAAATCAGAGAGGAGATGAGTTAGAACAGTCTCCATCAGATTTCTGAGAATGTGAGTCATATTGCATGTGAAACCATATACAGATGTTGGCTAAGTGAAGAGAGAGAAGTAAGTGGAGAGGAAAAGAGAGGAGGAGAAAGACAGAGTGAAAATTGTACGGCTTAACAGATGGGTGGATTGTGGCGGCATTAAACTATAGCAGCATAACTAAGGTATGATGTATAACAAGCCAACACCACCAAAGGAAATGGTCAGTGGCCACCAAGCCCTGGACAGGAGCTTACAGCAGAGGCAGTCCTTTCCAATAAAACCCTGAGGAGATGTGGCTTACCATACACCATCCCTAACTAAAGGGGTCAGTAAATAGAAAGGTTTTGAGTCTAGACTTAAAGGTGTTGAGAGTGTCCGCTTGACGAATGTTAGAAGGGAGTTTGTTCCACAGGACAGGCGCACGATGGCAGAATTCTCTTCCGCCCATTGTGGATTTTGATATTCTAGGAATTACTAGGAGACCAGCATTCTGTGACCTTAGGGGTCTAGAAGGGTGGAAGTAGAAGTAAAATGCATGACCTAGGCAAATACTTTATTTTATGTGTATATAGCGCAAAATCAATGAGTTGTCATAGTAACGTTTCGTCGTGGTTTATTAGCCAGCAACATGGACAGGTTTTTGAAACAGCTTCACAGTCTGAACCTGAGCCCTCAACATCATCTTCATCTGGTCATTCAGTGAAGGAGGTAGAGACTTCCAGCAAGGCTAAGAAACAGTATGATGACATTTAACTCACATTTGGATTCATCTTCGCTGGCGAGCCATCATGCCCTCTTCCCCTGTGCCTGTTATGTGGTGTGAAATTGTCCAACCAGGCAGTGGTACCCAGCAAGTTGAAAAGACATCTGACCACTAATCACCCATCACATGCCAACCAAAGCAAGGAATATTTTATTCATTTGAAAAGCGAACACAGCCGACAGGAGCAGGTGATAGTGTGCAACAGTGTCCAAAAATGCACTGGAGGCTAGCTACATGGTAGCTGAAATAATAGCCAGAGGTGGAAAAACGAGTAAAAATCCAGGCTCAGAAAGTATGTTTTCCTTCTAACACAGCTAATGGTAATGAACATTCAAGACCGGTAGATCAGCTACTCACTGAAGTCACCTGTGTTAGAAGGAAAACATGGCAGGATTTTTACTCGTTCTTCCACCTCTGAATAGCTAAAGCTAAAAAGCCCCACATTATTGCCGAACAGGTCATATTTGTTAGGGTTTTGCGGAAAGGACACAAATGCAGACTTACAGGCACAGGAAATCTTTTATTTTTTACGAAAATAGGACAAGGCTACAGGACTAACAGACAACAAATCAGACAAGCTAAACAGGGCACGGTTAACACAGAACACAAAGGACAGGCAACACAGAAGGCACAGACTACACAGCAACTACAATAGTACAACTGAAACAGATAACATAGAAGGCACAAACAGAATAGACGCAACTGCCAAGACAAAGGATGAAATTAAACTAACAAAATGTTCAAACCAAAACACAGACAAGATTAACAGGCAAGCTAGACGCGGACAGGCAACACGCAGACAAGCTAAACGCAGACACCAAAATCAACAACTGAACATGCAACACTAACTATCTAGACACAGACAAGCTAAACACAGACAAGCTAAACACATACAAGAAGCTAAACAAGAGCTACAGGACACATAAACAAACACAGGGACTAAACACTCACTGGATAAAGGATACAGATAAAGACGGCAGGAGAACAGGCAGAAACACAGCTAACAAGACAGCCAACATGGACAGACGGACAAACACAGAGGACAGTGTAGACAGAACTTAAATTCAAGACCTAATGACAAATGGAACACAGGTGTACAGACAAAATGGCGGGAAAGCAAAGACAGGAAGCCGAACAGGGGGAGGGCGGGGCGAGAATCAAAACAAAGGACACATTACATGGCAGACAATACTAAAAACAACCAGCAGGGGGGAAACAGAACACAAAGTCCAGGACAGGATCCTGACAGTATTACCAGCCTGTATGGCTATTGTTGACAAAATGGTCGGCCCACAAGCAGCTAAAGAGATTGCAAAGGTACCACTTTCGCATTCTACAATTGGAAGACGTATTAATGACATGTCGGCAGACATAGAAGAAGTGGTTTTAGAGAAAATCAGGCTATCTGGAAAATTCTCTCTGCAAGTTGACGAATCAACAGACGTGAGTGGCCAAGCACAACTTTTTGGGATTTGTGAGATTTATTGATGGAGGACAAATTCGTTAGAACTTTTTGTTTTGCAAGAGTTTGCCGCACAAAACAACAGGAGAGGAAATATATCGTGTAACATCAGAGTACCTTGAACAGGGAGGTCTAAGTTGGAAAAATTGCATCAGTGTCTGCACCGATGGAGCTGCTGCGATGACAGGCAGTGCCGAAAGTTTCACCAGCAGGATCAGAGCGCAAAACCCAAATGTTCGCACAACACATTGTTTCCTTCACAGAGAGGCACTAGTTGCTAAGTCCCAAGTCGTCTTTTTTCCATTCTGTGCGAGGAAATGGGAGCCGAGCAGCCGCTCTGCCAATGCAGGCACAAGAACAACTGGCAGAGATGACTGAAGATCGGACACTAAGGATGAAATTTAAAGATATGACCTTGGATACATTTTGGATATCTTTGGAAAACGAATATCCGATATTGTCAAGTAGCGCCGTTGACATACTGTTACCCTTTGCTACAACATATTTGTGTGAACTGAGCTTTTCGACATTAACTTGCATCAAGAACAAGTACAGAGAGCACCTAAGAGCTGTGGACCAGGAGTTACGTGTGTTTTTTTTATCCATTCCTGCGAGAATAGCGTGGTTTTGTGCATCCTCCCAGGCCCAAGTCTCTCACTAAGAGTAAGTCACACTTGTGTGTGTGTGTGTGTGTGTGTGTACATACGTGCATGAGTAGTTGTATGGTACATCCATTACACATTTGTTTGTCTTCAGAGACATGTATTCTATTGATAATTTACAGAACATTAAAAACAAAGTTTGGGGTGGCATGAGATTTTTCATATATGTAAAGGGTGCCGCAACTGAAAAAAGGTTGAGAAACACTGCTCTAGAGAGTCGAGCGAAAAGGTTCTCTAGCAGCAAAAGACAAAACTCAGTGTGCTGCGTGGTGGCGCTTTTATCTAGCCTGTCGCATAGTGGGTCACTGCAAAGTTCAACATACTCACGTCCTCACTTGGATCTCACATGAATACAGTCCTCAAAATTAAAAGTGGCAAATTTTTAAAATAAAAATAATAAAGAGGCTGGAATCCATACCACTTAGGAGTCATCATCACCGCCGGTCGCATCAAGGGAGTTAAAGGGATAGTTCGGTTTTTAACACATTGAGCCCCTTTCACAGGTTGTCTAAAATGCAATAAAGTGGTTGACATCGAAATTTTGTCGACTGCTTCTGTCTCGGCTATTTGGGAAATGTAGAATTGCCTCTGCCTGCCTTCAAAATGGCTAGCAATGGGCATGTGTTGTTTCTATCCTTAAAACACTGGTTTTAAAAAAGTGCTTCTCACCAAGTGGTTAGTGGTGCTCGATGATGTTCCAAAACATGTATCGTAGCGAAATAAAGCTTCCGTAATGTTTTATTTGGCACTTTGTTTATATGAAGGAGCAAATAGATCACTATGGGATTTACAAAATGGCAAATAAAACATGACAGTAACTGTATTTTGCTACGATACTTTGGTTGGAACATCAGCAAACGCCACTAATAACTTATTATTCTTTTAGCTTTTTACTCTTTCCTTTAATCTTATTTGTTTGTTTTCTTACTTTATTTTATCCACTATGTTTTTATTTTCTGTCTTTGTAAAGCACATTGAACTGCCTACTTTGTGTATGAAATGCGCTATATAAATAAACTTCCCTTGCCTTGCCTTTGTGGCCTTGGCTAGGCTACTGCTGAAAACAAAACTATATATATGAGCTATACGAATATAGTTATGTAGTCATCATAGGAGTTTAACAGAGTTAGACATTAACAATCATTGGTGATAAAACTGAGTACACTTACAGGGGTTAAGTTGAACAGTTTCACACCCAAGAGATGAAGCAGATATGCCTGATCGTACACACACAACATGGCTCACTCTTCACTTAGCTCATCCTAACTGGCTCTTAGCCTCTGGCGGTCCCTAGTGGCCGGTGGTAAACTCTGCAGTCTTTATCTCACGAATCGACCAAGGCTACTTATGTAGCCACGGTTCAATAAGAGATAGCAAGTTGAACATGCGATAATGTTACCTATACCTATACAAACAAGTCGAGCAAACAAGCACAATATTTTCCACATCCCCCCTTCCCTTACTCTGTATACCTAACCGTTTACCCACCACACATCTAGCTCAATAGCTAGACTTAGTCATTACCAATGGTTTGCCTAATGAGGGGATAGACAATGATTTTCACTTGTTTGTTACAAACAAACGAGTATAAAAGTAGCTTAGCTTGTGGCTACAAGTCAAACAGAGGGCTATGAAATTAGGCTAACTTTATGTAAAATAGCTTAGACGAAGCTAAATGAATAAATAAAATAAATAGCACTTCTGGTACTGTTATTCATTGCAAGTAAATCTACCCAGTTATAACATCCCAATATCCTCCTAGCGTTACTCAAGGACAACATGCAGATGATCTAACAGTAGGTGTATATGTAACCCCCCCGCCCCACCCCCACTCCAATGCATGCATATGGACATCTAACATTTAAAACCAATAGGAATACTTGAAATTGATGGTGGTGGTAAATATTCATGAAAAGGCACACATCTGTGAAGGGGTAACATAGATTATGAACAACTAAAAATGTTACACATTGGACCTTTAAGAAAAAAAGTTAGGCATACCAGTGCAACCATGGCAAAAAGTTAGTTTAGAGCCCAAGAGCTGTAATCTAAAGCGTTACAGAACTCATTTCAGGTTGTTTCCCCCTGACGTGGCACTTATTCCTTTTCCCTTGTTTTGTGTGGACACATTGGTCAAAGCTTGCGTGGGGGTGCACTAATTTTCCTGTCAACTTAACGTTTTATAAATACCAAAGCTTGCGTAGAACATGGCATATGTATCGCTTGGACAGTGTATTTAAGCAATAAGCCATGAGAGGCCGTGAGTATACGTTGGTTTTAGAACAGCTGAGGGGTGTTGTTAGGCACGACGCGAAGCGGAGTGCAGTTAAACCCCTCAACTGTTTAAGTAAATTGAAGATTTCACCACATATAACCATGTGCTTTAAAAATAAAATGTATTGTAGTATATTGTAATAACCATTCTTCCGCGAATACATATAGTTCATTTTGGAGAGTGGTTGCCAGGCAGCGCTACATGCTGCTTCACTGAGATAGGTAACAGTTTTTAATTGACGTTCGATTGCGCAGTAATACAGAAGTGAAGAGGCACCGGTGTGTGTTTATAGTCATTTTACAACGGCTTGGAAGGCAGAATCAGCCAATCACAATCAAGAACCAATGAAGCAGATTTAGAGTAGCAGCCTGACATGATGATAAAGTCAGAGAGTGAAATAAAATACTCCTAATATATAAAGCTCATAATGGCCATGCTCCTGCATAGATGAAAGACTTACTTGTACCCTACCATCCTTCCAGACCCCTAAAGTCACAGAATGTTGGCCTCTTGTAATTCCTAGAATGTAAAAATCCACAATCAGATTTTTGTTTTTGTGCCTGTTTTGCGGAACAAGTTTTTAGTTGGACACCATTCAGGAGGTTTCAGAATTAACTGGAAAAGAGTCTCATTTACTGACTGAAAATGCTTTTTGTCTTTTTATTGTATTTATTTCCATCTCATCTTATTTAGGAGGTGGGGTCTTATTTTAAATGTGATTTTGTTGTGGGTTTTTATGGCTAATGCTTTACTCCTCAATACAGCTTGAGAGCCAGATATGGAACCTCAGACCTCCGAAATGCGGTGCATGGCAGTGACAGTTTCTCTGCAGCAGAACGAGAAATAAAATTCATTTTCCCAGATGGTAAGTGATACTATTGAAGGGTTCCTATTTTTTTTTAGACATTTCAAAACTTGACCTTGAAATGTTTTGTTCATTACCTTGGCCCATATAGAATATAAAGAAATGACCATACGTCTAGTCTTACCAGGTTATTAAGCATTTTACTCATGTGATGATAATGTATTCCAGTGGTTCCCAAACTTTTTTTTTCTGGGCCCCCCTTTGGGCCCCCCCATACATACACATTTTGTTACAGTTTATTTCACACATTGTAATTATTAAATATAATAAGTGTTCACATTGTAATTATTAAATATAATAAGTGTTAAACCTCAACCCTTTTTAAAATAAATAGTAACTGTAGAACTGCAGATAAGACTAACTGCAAATTGTAATAAGAGTAAGAGGTTTCAAGCCCCTTAACTGTGTAATATTCAGTATTCATTGTGTATTGTTGGAAACATTGCCTCTCTTCCAAAATGGGTTTTAAACATGACCAACTCCCTGAGAGGAAAACAAGACCCAAAAGGAACAAAAAAATGACACCTTTAATCCTTACATCTTTTCAATGACTGACATGGGCCTGCTTCATGCTACAGATCTTGTCAAATCTGGGTTGCAATTTTGAGACTGCCACCCTGAGTTAATTCTCAATGTCCAGCTTTGATCTGTATTTGGTTTTGATGGAGGCCACAGCAGAAAATCCCACCTCACATAAGTAGGATGTGGCAAAAGGAAGGAGTGTGGTCAGGGTTTTCTTTCCAAGAAGTGGATGCTCTTTCTCCACTCCAATCCAAAATGCAGTCAGTGTCCTTCCCTGAAACTGAAGCCTAAGTGTTGAGTCATAGGTGACATCTATGAACTCTTCCTCCTCTGATGTGCTGAAGTCAGCAGGTGGTAATGCACTGAAGGGATCAAGGGTCCAGTCATATTTTTTTGGATCTCACATCAGGAAATATCTCTGGAAATGTTTCTGAAGTGCAGAAATGTGTGCTTTCATGCATGGGATCAGTGTTCTGCAGCTTGTTGTCTTCAATGAATGACTTCAGATTCTCAAATGAGTCCACACGTCCAACTTTCACTCGCTGCAGCCACATGTCAAGATTTCTCATGAATGATGTAATTTTATCTGCTAGATGTGGGAGGTGTGTATTTGCTCCTTGCAACAGTAAATTCACTTCGTTGAGTATAAGAAACGTGTCTCTGAGGTATGCAAGTTTCATGAGGTACTTGTCACAGTAAAAATTGTCAGCAAGATCGCTGCCCTCTTCCTACAAAAAAATGTGGATTTCATCTCGCAGTTCAAAGATCCTGGTCAGCA
Organism: Limnothrissa miodon; assembly: GCA_017657215.1. Taxonomy (NCBI): domain Eukaryota; kingdom Metazoa; phylum Chordata; class Actinopteri; order Clupeiformes; family Clupeidae; genus Limnothrissa; species Limnothrissa miodon. Next base: position 42,024 of record JAGFZM010004485.1, read on the forward strand.
CTTTCTCATGGGACAGCCATTGTGACTATGAAACAGAACAACTGTGTGGTCGGATCCCATTTCCTCGTACAGTGCCGAAAAAATTCGGGCTTTGACAGGTCATGTTTTTATTTAGCCTCTTAACACTCTGGGCTATTTTGGGGGTTTTGCTATAAATGTGTAATGATTGTTCAGGTTTATATCCACTCCTGAGAGTCTAAGCTTTCAGAAGGTATCTGACATTACTATGTTATAACAATGGCACCGCTGCTATGGGTCAGAGGAGGGACATCAGAGTGTTAAGGGGTTAATTCACTGTGGCAATTACATGGGTCATTACATCATTCAGCCTGGGACTAAGCTGTTTAGACGCCAGTGCTTCGCAGTGGATCATGCAGTGCGTCCACTGCACATTGGGGGAGACGCGTTTGATCAGCGTTTGATCAGCGCTTGATCAGCGCTTGCAACCCTCCCCGTTTTCCAGCCATGGCCTGTGCCCCACACAGTCCTCCCATTTCAAATTGGCCTCTTTCAAGTAAGTGTCAGTGATTTTAAACAGTTCTTCCGCTGTAGCTCTGCCAAGATTTTGTTTGCAGAAAAGTAATTCCTCCCTCATTTCATCTCTATCTACATATCTGACATACGTTATCAATAAACAGTCTTTGTTGATGTCAGTTGCCTTGTCCATCTGTTGGGAGAAGCGGCTGTCTCTCACCTTTTCATTAAGTTGCTCCTCGATGTCCCTTAATAGCCTCGCCCTCGCCAATCCTGCCCTGTACTTTCATTTCATTTCGTACAGAGGGTCTGGGACCGCTGCATTGACAATCGTTCTCTCATTAGATATGTAGTTTAAACTGATTGGATCTGCCTTTACCCAATTGCTAACACCTGGTCGTGACATATACAACGCGACGGCTTGTGAAGTATGATAGCTTCCCGACCATTTAGACCAGCCACTTCCTTGGAAACTAACGGAGCAAGCTGGAAAATCAAACTTTTCCCGAAACCTGTGGGTAGTAGGGCCACGACATCTTTTCCGCAGATAAAGTTAAATAAACATTGTTCTTGTTCAGACTTCAGTTCCTGTATGTTCCGAAGTGTTCCCACAACGGACTAAATAGCCTCCTGTACTACGTTCGCTGCCGCCATTGTTATTGTGCACAATGCGCAGCCGTGCAGCCAGACAACGTAACACACAAAGGCTTGTGTAGGCTTATCTTTTTATTAATAACACCTGATTTATCGTTTATAGTCATAATCATATGGTGTTTCCAAGCACTTTCAGACTGAAATAAAGGCTGTTTTCATTTGAATTACAATTCCTAGTATGTCAATTTAATGGTCGTGGGGGCGGGGCGAGTTGTACAAATAGATACAGTGATGCTGGGCAGGCTGGGGCGGGCCAAATAATTTCATATAAGCGAGACCCGCGGGTTGGAAAAATACCCGACCCCGCGCATCACTAAAAGATCCTTGAACAGGTTAAGTGTCTTTAGACACTTTAGACACTCAAGAGTCAGCTTACTCATTTCTGGTGAATTGAAACACCACAAACACCAGGAGACTATTCTCAACCTTCAAAACTTTACTCAACCCCCCACCACCACCTCCTGCTACCAATCTGACAGCAGATTCTTTTGTTTCTTTCTTCAACGACAAAGTAGCCGCCATCAGTAGGCAGTTTTCTGAACCAACTGCAAAGGCTACAACTGGACCATATACCAACAGCAGCACCTCCAATTGCAATAGTCCTGCTGCAACACTTGCTTCATTCAAACCCCTCACCGAAATAGATGTGTCTAAACTTCTCACTTGCAGCCGTCCTACAACGTACCCTCTGGACCCGATTCCAACCAACCTTTTGCAATCCATAGCTCCAACTATCAAACCAGCTATCACACATGTGATCATCGCTTCACTATCAACAGGAATCTTCCCTACCGCATTCAAGCATACTCAGATAACACCTCTACTCAAAAAACCCTCTCTTGCTCCCGACCAGGTGGGAAACTACAGGCCGGTCTCTCTCCTTCCGTTCCTTGCTAAAACTATTGAAAGGGCGGTATTCAAACAGGTTACCGAATTCTTGAGCCAACAGAACCTACTCGACCACAACCAATCTGGCTTTAAGAGTGGCCACTCCACTGAAAAAGCTCTACTATCTGTGGTTGAAGCCTTAAAAGAAGCCAGAGCGGAATCAAGGTCATCTGTACTCATCCTGCTTGACCTGTCAGCTGCGTTTGATACGATAAACCACAGTATTCTATTATCTATACTGTCAAACATGGGCATCAAGGGTGATGGGTGACTGTTCAAAGTATCCTGGCTAAGACACACCTCTGCGCCTTACCACCTTGCTACTGGAGTGCCCCAAGGATCTGTGTTGGGCCCCCTTCTTTTCTCCATTTATACCACTTCTTTGGGCCAAATCATTCGCCAGCACGGCTTCTCTTACCACTGCTATGCCGATGATACCCAGCTCTATCTGTCATTTTCACCCGATGACCCAACCATCCCAACTCGAATCTCAGATTGCCTCTTTGACATCTCTGCATGGATGCAAGACCATCATCTCCAGTTGAACCTCTCAAAAACCGGACTGCTGGTCCTCCCCGCTAAACCAACTATTCACCACAATATCTGCATCAACTCTGGCTCCTTGTCTCTTGCTCCCTCACGGGAGGCCAGGAAACTAGGTGTTATGATTGATCACCAGCTAATCTTCAACGACCATGTTGCCTCTGTTGCCCGGGCCTGCCGCTTTGCACTATTCAATATCAGAAAGATCAGACCGTACCTAACTCAACAAGCCTCCCAATTGCTGGTTCAAACTATAGTCCTCTCACGCCTTGACTACTGCTATGCCCTTCTGGCAGGACTTCCGGCCACGTCAGATGATTCAAAATGCTGTGGCGCGTCTCATCTTCAATCAGCCAAAGAGGGCGCATGTCACCCCTCTGCTAACCCCTAAGCTTCACTGGTTGCCTCTGGCTGCTCACATCAAATTCAAATCATTGATGCTGACTTACAAAGTGCTTAATGGAATTGCCCCTTTTTATCTAAATGCTCTCATAAAGGCCCATGCTACCCCCCGACAACTCCGGTCCTCCAATGGCAATCCAGACTCTTCTCATGTGTCGTCCCACGCTGGTGGAATGACCTATACCAAAACAATCAGAACAGGGCCATCTCTGGAGGCCTTCAAAAAGCTCTTAAAGACCCAGCTATTCAGAGAACATTTTCTATCCTAGCACTTAACCACACTGATGCACTACTCCTGTCCTAACACTTAATTGAACTGATGGACTATTCCCTAGCACTATGCTCTTTAAGATTTCTTCTACGTAGCTTGTTTGTTATCTATTGTAAGTTGCTTTGGATAAAAGCGTCTGCTAAATGCATAAATGTAAATGTACTATTCAAAATGCCAATATGTCAAAAGTCTAGCTAAAAGCAGTGGCAAGTGACGATATAAATGAGATTAAATTATTATTTTTCTTTGAATGAGATTAGTGAGATGTGGTAATGTTGACATTTTAGGTCTGTACCTCACAACTCGACCGAAAGCGAATGAAAAGCTATTTCTGTAGCCACAGTTCAATAAGAAAGAACAGCTGCTTTTGTATCAGACGAACATCCCCTCATCCCATCTCTTACTCTGTAACGTTATAATGTTATAAATATTACTAGCTCACAGCTTACTCACATTCAAGTGCAGAGTAGAATACAATAGCATGTCATTTTGTAGATAAAATTATAACACTAAGCTTGCCACTTTGTGAAAAAACAAGGGTTAGCCCAATGAGGGGAACGACTTTTACCTGTTTGTTACAAAACTTGTAGCTTGTCAAACAGAGGGGCTATGAAATTAGGCTATGTAAAATAGCTTAGACGAAGCTAAATGAATAAATAAAATAAATAGCACTTCTGGTACTGTTATTCATTGCAGGTAAATCTACCCAGTCAGCATCATAACATCCCAAACATTGGAGAGCCTTACAGAACAAACGTTAGCTTCAGCCATATAGCCTAGTTGTTTGCCACAGGCGAAGAGCAAATTGTTTCAATGGAAGTGACACGATGGAAAGCATACACCCACTAGACGATCGTGCAATGAAACATTTTGAATTCAGACATAATCTACCTGTCCAGAAGGAAGCAAGCAAACTCAGCGTTAGAGGCCTCCAACGGGACGGGACTACTGCGGGACCCGCGGGAGGCGGCGCAAAAGCATGCGGCGCGGGACAATATTTGACAGACTCTTGCGGGAGCGGGCGGGAATGGAGAGATGTGGTCGCGGAAGCGGGACAAAGGCATGTTCTCTGGAATCCCGCAAAGTGCATTTGCATTAAATACATTTCACAAAATTATTGTATTTTAAGTGTGCCAAATGTTGTCATTTTTATTTGGGGAAGATATATGGTATTGTGTGTGAGCTAAACTTCGAGTGTTTGCGCTATGCGGGGTGATGGTTCACCGGGTAGCAAGCAATGTTCTCCCAACAATTGTCAAAGTCTTCTTGAAACTGAATGCGCCTGTGATTTTATTTGGTCCTCGTAGCCTATTTATAGGCTAAACGTTACAGGAAAGGCAGGGCAGTTCGCTTCTTTCCTCCAGTTCGTGATAATTGGCATTGGCATAATTTGATTATGTGCACTGCGTTTAATTAGCCAAAAATAACTTTTGTGAATTGTTTCGAATTGCTAAAACACTAGGCCCAGTCTTATAAAATATATATATATGCGGGAGCGGGACAGAAACTGGTGTGAGTGTGCGGAAGGGAGTCCCGCGCAGATCAACTCAGCATCTCTTTCAATCTTGTTCCTTCATCTTGCATGCATTCATGATTCATGCCATTTACATCTAACGTTAGGGAATTAGCAGCTCCTATGTTCTCTTTTTTCCGATGTCACTGGTCCTGCTCTTTTCAATATCCTTTTTCTTTTTCGGGAGAAGAAGAAGACTCCTTTTCCTGAAATTCGGATTTGTAATATGCGTGGTCCGCCTTGTTTTCTTTTTCAAAACTTGCCGGGCGACTGGCACATAGCATTACCTGAGTTTCACGTGACAGTGAAAAACGCGAACAGCGAAGCCGAAGCCGGTTTATTATGTTCCTTACCTGCTAATGTATTTCAATATGGAATGATTATAGAGGGCACCACCCATTCATGCCTACGTAAATCAACCATTTAGAATATTTGAAATTGATGGTGGTGGTAAATATTCATGAGAAAGCACATATTTGTGAAGGGCTAACATAGACTTAGATTATGAACAGCTAAAAATGCTACCTTTAACGCAAAAATACTAAAATACCTGCCACTAATTGAAATAATCACATCTCTTGGTTTTCAATGTCAGCTTATAGTTCTTGTATTTGGGAGCTATAAACGTATTTGGGAAATATAAACGTTTTCCTATAGTCTAAGTAATTATGATGGTTTTTAGAAATAATTAATTTAATTATTAACAAACACTGATTTTACAACATTAAAAGTACTAAATCATGTTCTTAAACTTTATCTCTTCTGTCACAGCTGTAATTGAGCCAATTCCTACAGGTATGGCAGGAAAAGATTACCTCAACAGATATGTGACTTCAGCTCTTCTTAAAGGCTTAACTGATCTCTGCAAGAAAAAACCATCTGATCCTTTTGTAAGTACTGTCCATTTTTAATCCTGACTTACATTGTATATTTGTTACCTAATTGTCCATTGTTACCTAATTGTCTCTTTTTTAAGACATGGCTTGCTGACTGGTTGATGAACAACAATCCAAACAAACCCAAAACAGCATTTGTGGAATCATGTTGTGATCTGTGAATAAAGACTTGTTTTTGACTACATTAGCTTGTTTCAGAATTATGTTGTGCCTGAAAGTTAAATGGAATCTAAAAAAAAAGAGAAGGCAGCCTCTGAAATGAATAAATATGAATAAATATAATATAAATGAATATATGAGAGAAAACATTAATAAATAAATATCTATATCAAATTAAAAGAAACAATTGAGACTGCAAAAAGCATCTGAAAACAGTTTGCTTCTAGTTTGGTTTCAGGTAAAAGGTTCCTGAGTTGTGCTGCATAATAACTAAAAGCTGCCTCACCACACTTGGTGTGTACAGTGGGTGTTATTAAAAGACCTTTCTCTTGTGACCTGGGGGGTATTCCATCAAAGTCGCTGATGATAGCGGCGCTAAACTGTTTAAGCCTCGTTTGAACTAGCCTCAACTTTAACATGCGGCTCAACCCATTCCACTAACACATTTCAGCCGCGCTTCATCAGAGTTAACTCCAACCAGGCGTATCTAACCTTGTCTTACACACATGCACCTTGTACAAAGAAAGCCCAGAACAGGCGAAAGTCGAAAATGTGATCATGTAGAAGATGGACAGAAAAAGTAGGGTTTATTTTTTCAACAGCTATGAACAAAAGCTCCTTGTGGAGCTATACAAAGACTACACTAGCGCTATTACAAGTAGAGGAAATACTTTAGCGATAGCCAATTCAGAAAATGACGCGTGGCAAACTTGGCGTGGCTAATTGACATGTTTAACATTTGGTGCGGGCCACGGAGACCTGCCGGTGGGGGAGAGGATAAGTTACAGTTGACCTACAGGGAATCGTGTTCGAGGCTATGCGTCTGCCTCAGATGAAAGTAGTGTAATATGAAAGTTTCCCTCTTGCATGAAAATGCATGTTTCTTTAAATAAAGGTGTACTCCAAGTTTATTGATTGATAGAGTTCATTTTCTGAGCCAAGTAATGTGTGCAAGAAGAGATATAAAAAAGGTGTCAAAACTTCAGAAGTAGGCCTATGTCAATTGTATGTGACCTTTTTTAGGCTTAGCTGATCCATGTCCATGATGATATAAATCATGATGGGCTAAATTTCACACATGTAATGCTGCAAATGGAAGCTATAGGTTATTTGGTTAAAATTAAAAATAATAGCCGCCGTTTTTCCTCTCTTCATAATGTGACTAGTTTTCATGATATGTGAGCCTCGTACCCGGGACGTTTGCATGACAGTCTGATGAGAAGACCACTACACCATCCCACCTACGCCATTTGCGGAAATATGCAGTCATATTTCAAGAGGTCCTCACGACAACAACTTTTTAAACATAATTTTAATTAAACTAAACTAAAGTAAACAATAATTATTGGAAATTCAACTAAACTAAACAAGTATTCATTTTTGCTGACACTGTCAACTTTCTTTGCGGACAACACTGATAACCAAGCAAGAAGAGTGAGGAACTTTTTGTTTGAGACTCCGTTAGCTGCAGGTGCGTATTCTCTGGGACACAGCTTAAATAAACCTGAAAGTTAACCTGCCACGGAGCAGGTTAGTTCAGAAGCATTAGTTACCCCAGCAACTCAGCCAAGATTAGCGTTAGCGGGAGTAATGGAACCAAACTCTCTCTTAAATTAGCGAGGTTTAAATTAGAGAGGTTTAAAGTTAGCCAGGATTTGTGGTTAGCTTGCTTGATGGAATACCCCTCTGATCTGACTGGGGTGTAGTTTTGGAACATATTGGTTATGTATTCAAGTCCAAGACTGTTTATTGAATTAAACCAATTATTTCGCTAACTGGGAGCCAGTGTAAGAGTTTACATTTAGCAGACACCTTTTATCCAAAGCGACTTCATTTTATTAGCTATTAATTACTTCAGGGCCAGTCTCCCCTAGAGAAACTTCAGGTTAAGTGCCTTGCTCAAGGGTACAATGGTGACAGCTAGGATTTGAACCCAAAATATCTAGACTATTAGCATGCTGGCTCAGTTCCTTAACCACTATGCCACCAGGTTATGAAAGCATGAATTAGTTTTTCCAAGACATTTGCTCGGACATAAATGTTTCAGTTGATTTTATATTCTTTAGGTGATTGTTTTCATGTGACTATTAAAACTAATGTCACTGTCATTGACTACACCAAGATCTTTGGCATTGAGATGGGTGGTAACTTTATTTCTCTCCACCTTTTTTCTCAAAATAATGCTTCACCTTTTTCAGTGTTCAGCTGAAAACACTTTTTGTTCCATTCAGTCATTTATTTGGTTTAGACATTTGAAAAGAGAGTTTACGGGACCAGTCAGAGGGTGACTGGTGATTTTTATGTTTATAGATGCAACTCCAATTCACAAATACAGGTCTATGCATGTAGTAAAAAGAGAACAGTGTGAGAGGCGGAAAGCCCTTTTTATCGACTGGAGCCAGTTATTGACCTAAAGGTGACCTAAATCACTTATCATATTCTCATTAGTAGGAGACAGGACAGAACAGGGTGTTAACATATATGGAGCATTTCCACTACAGCCCCAGGCTTTACCCCCCCCCCCCTTGCTTAGCCCCAGTGTTGTATTTCCATTACCGAGTTTTAACAACGGGGTTTTAGGTGAACTTGGAATGTTAACTATATAAATGTAGCCTAATAGCCTACGTTTAGTGCCTGTAAAGATGCATATCGCCGTCTATCATAGCACAATCTGACATTAGTGCTGAAACTAAAATATAGCCTATGCCTACTTAATATTAAATAGTTAGATAGATAGATAGATAGATAGATAGATAGATATTTTATTGATCCCCAAGGGGAAATTCAAGGTCCCAGCAGCTTAAAAAATCACACACAACATATACTACAGTGTACACAGGATGATAAGAAGCAGATCAACAAAACAACAAGACTAGATCAACATTACAACAATAGAATGCAAATACTATGGGTAGAGATGCGCATGAATGTACTGTGGTACAGTATGGGGTGCGTGTCAAGGTAGTAGTGCAACAGTGCAAATGAGTCCAGTAGTGCAGCAGGTTAAAAAGCTATTGACCAGCAATAAATATTTGCATATATAAAATGGACAACAAAAAATATAAGCATAGCAATTTAACAGTTCCAGTATAAGTATATGGACAATAAGATAAAAATAAAAATAGCCTAATAATATAAAAAATTACAATGTCAGTGCAGGGAAAAGTCTATAAAAGTCATATACGGGTTCATGCATCAGTCAAGTATGCAGGTCAAGTATCAGGTTACAGTTATTGTTAGTGGTCCAGTATGTAGTTACAGTATAAGGAGGGGTTGTGCATGTGCGGGCTTGGGCGGGCTTGGACCTCCTGAAGTCCACCACCATCTCCTTGGTCTTCGCCGTGTTGAGTTGTTGGTGGGTGAGTCTGCACCATTGCACAAAGTCCTCCACCAGGCTCCTGTATTCCTCCTCCTGCCCATTCCTGATACAACCCACAATTGCAGTATCGTCTGAAAACTTCTGCATGTGGCATGACTCCGTGTTGTAGCAGAAGTCAGATGTGTACAGGGTGAACAGGACTGGAGAGAGCACTGTTCCCTGTGGAGCTCCGGTGCTGCTGATGACAGTATCAGAGAGGCAGTCTTTCAATCCAGGAGACCAGGTGGGCATCCACACCCATCAGCAGGAGCTTGTCACTCAGTCTGGGGGGTTGGATGGTGTTAAAAGCACTGGAGAAGTCAAAGAACATGATTCTCACAGCACTTTTCTCCTTGTCCAGGTGAGTGTGTATCCTGTGCAGGAGGTATGAGATGGCAACATCGACGCCCACTTTCTCCTGATAAGCAAACTGTAATGGGTCTAGTGCATGGCGCACCTGTGGCCTAAGTATCCCCAGAACCAGTCTCTCCATGGTCTCCATCAGGTGTGATGTGAGAGCGACTGGCCTGAAGTCATTAAGCTCACTTGGGTGTTAATGGTTCTGTTAATGGTTATGCATAACATTGTCATAAAGGCTGACAATCCTATAATAACATTTCGTTGAAATACGTTAGCCCAGGCTACTGAAAGATGGACGTGGATAACTTTTTCATGTTGTTCGTGTTTATATACAACTTTATTTGTTTTCTCAGAGATAATGAGGAGAGATGGACAAAACGTGGCAAACTGTACCAAATAATGTTTGCCTCTCGCAGGCAGAAGGGGATGCGGGTCGCAACAAATAGCCGAAAAAACGGTAGCTGGCTAGGCTAAAATCAGCTTTTTTTAATTATTATTACATTTGATTCCATTCCCACCCCCGTTCGAAGTCTTAGGTCTGGCCTTGGTTTGGCCCTGCCCAACTCCGGGGCCGGCCTGAGGCCGCTTGAGCCCCGGCCTTGGGCCAGCCCCGATAATGGAAAAACATCAAACCCGAGGCTTTACCGCAAACACTGGGGTTTTAAATAGTAGTGGAAATGCGCCAATAGATGACATTGGAGGGGTCTGCTTAGGAAACCATGCACACAAAGCACCACTACACCAAAAGACCCCAGTTAAAGGGATAGTTCGGTTTTTAACACATTAAGCCCCTTTCATAGGTTGTCTAAAATGCAATAAAGTGGTTGACATCGAAATTTTGACAATTGCTTCTGTCTCGGCTATTTGGGAACATAGGGTTACAATGTAGTACTTAGTACAATGTTGTACTGCTTATAGGTTGTATTAAGGTGGTTACAATAAACATAGCCTACATAGGCATATTGTTAACCTTAGCCTACTTTTCAGGCTTAGTACCAACATAGTCAATATACTGATATTGCAGTTCTAATATATTGAGTGTAGGCTAATCAGCAACAAAAAAATGAGTCACCAATTAAAATAAGAAGGTAGGCTAATATAACAAGTTAATAAAAGTAGGCTATGGCTCCCTGATCAATTACATTGACAGATAATGGCGAGGTGATTTTTTACAAACCCAATGTATTGCTTACCTACCTGTACATAAACTGCAACCAGTTTTTCAGAGAGACTTTCGTACGACTGAACATTGACTTGTGCCGCACAGATGTTTGTATGGGCTTTCTGTAATGTGCATCCCGTCGACAGATCCTAACAAACAAGAACATGCGTCGTTGTTATAAAGAAAGGTGCATCATACAATTACAAAATAATCAGTACAGTTGTATATTTCCCAACAATTGCCTATATAAACTAGAAAATACATGATAAAGAAAAGCCCACATATTGAGAACTGTGAATGGTAATGTAAGTCATGCATATTACTGAACAGCGCAAAAAGACGTAGTGGCAATAAATAGGCTAACTTCACTGAGAAAAGTTTTTTTTTTTTAATGTTATGCAGCCGCATCTGATCAACAAGTTAGGAAATTGGATTGGGAATTATTTCTCTTTATAGGCTATAGGCTATTAAACCTAGGCCTACATTTTTTTTTACCAATAACATAAAAAACTAATTCCATCGGAATGTAGGCTCTCTCATTTCTTACCAAGCATATTGGTCCACACTCTTACCCCTTCTCTTCAGCTCCATGCGATGATGGCATTTTCTGCATTTCATTTTTCTTCTCTCTCATTTCAAGTTTCTTCCTCTGAAACCACTTAATAAGGTTCCAAGCATTTTTTTTTCCTCATGTAAAAGATTTCTCACACTAGTGAATCTTGTCATTGCGCTGGTGAATGATGCTGAATGATGCCGCTTTGGCTATCTGATGATCTGCCAACAGAATCCCGCATCATCAACATCGGACTAAGACTGGTTTCACGCTTATACTAGAAAGTTAGCCTGTTACCGCCTGTTACATTTTGTGGAAAAGGGAGAAGAAGAATTATGCCAAACAGACACAGAATAGAGGAAGAAAAGATGTGGAGAAGACAGACGCGGAAGACAGTAGTGTTGGTGAGTACAAATCCATGTTTTGGTCGTGCTTGAAAACTTGAATAAGAAGCGAGAGTTAACTGTAGCCTGTGAACGGTAACGACCATGGGATGTCAAAAAAAATCAGCATGTGTCTCCTGATGTCACCGAACCAAATGAATCTAGTGAACGTATTATAAAGACAGTATAAGATGATAGCCTAATGAAAACCTCCAAATGCGGTCTGTAATTGACTAATCATATAGTAATTCACACTGTTCACCTGAACAATAAGCTAGTCTGGCATTAGAAAAGGAAATTGACTGAACTCCATTAGTTTATTTTTTTGTTTCTGTCAGATAGGTTACTTTAATAGGCTAATAGTTAAAGGCGCTCTAAGCGATGGTGTTTGATGTCACTTCTTGTTGACGTTCGAAGTATTGTCAAAAAAAACGAGGATAGCTCCCTCCTCCCCCTCCCTCCCATGCCTCCTGAAAGACTCAACCCCCACCCAACCCCTCCTCCAAATCCTTCTTGTCGTTTATTGGCTGGAACAATGTTTGTTATGTTTCGTTTAGTTTGTTATGTTAGGTTTGCCCACTGTGTTTTTTAGCCGTTTGTGGAGCCTGGGCTGTCTACAGAGACCGCGTTTTTATACAGTGTGTTCAGGGGACAGGCAGCTAGCAGATTGTGAGGAGATGTTTGCTGTATGTAACAACAAATGTTTTAGTCCTAAAAACGCGTCACATCGCTTAGAGCACCTTTAATAGGCTATTTTATGAAATCGTGCTTGAATAGAAGAAACACATTCATTGTCTTAAAACAATGATTAGATAGAGATAGATAGATAGATACTTTATTGATCCCCAAGGGGAAATTCAAGTTTATTATGAACGCTGTAAATATAACATAACATCAAGTTATCTTTAGCTTGGTAACTGTGATGCCCTTTGTTAAAAGTGATCAGTTTAATATAATTTAAGTTCAAGATTACAAGCTAAAATAAACAAATAACATAGCAGTTAATAAATGCATATGTACTATTTAAGTTAAGTAATAAATAATAATTGTAATTCATGTTGAAAGTCTATAAACAGCGTTTTGGTTTGAGAGAGTAAGACATCTCTTAGACCAGCGTTGCTTGTGCATAGAGCTACCTCTAGGGGGAGCGCTTCGGTTTTCTCTACGATCTGGGACTTCTTTCTTTGTGTTTCTGGTATATTTTGCAACGTGTTCGTGGGCAGAGAATAAGCTTCCAAAAGCAATTGAAAAGACGTGAAAATCAATCCAATGTGTCTATTAACGTTTGCACCTAGGGAAAACATTCGTCTTTGTAAATGTGTGATGTGTAAACGTGACTTTGCACAAGTTGTGATGTACATGATGCTCGTGTTGTAGGTTTGGCTGAATGTTAGCTAATTTATTCCATTGTATGTATACTTTGCAGTTACAAAAATACAATCATAAAGATTTCTGCAAACAAGAAAGCCTTGTGGAGAACTTTATTTACATGTTAGCTGGCTGTCTAGCATTACAAGGGACGTTTTTTGAGGACAGCACACTAACCCTTGCATTGCTTCTGGGCAACGTTATGGCATGTCTTCTGTAAGGATAACTTAATTTTCTACATTCATTCAATAATGACACATGCAATTCCTTTTAGGTGTGGCAGCAGCCCCCACAGCACAGCTGTCAGTGAGCAATATGGCACAAGAGTTGCAAATGTGCAAGCAGAAAATGGAGTGGCAGAAAGAAAAGATTGAGGAGTTAACTAAGGACCGGGATTTCCTGAAAGAGCAATTGGCCTCAGGCAAGTCTCCCAACACAATGTTTAGTCAGAGTATTGGTTTGATCTTAGTTAGGTAGAACCGCCAGTCATCTACCAAGTAATCCAAGAGTATATAGATCCGTATTAGCAGATTCACACATTCTCTATCCACAATCTATCAGGATATTGAAATGCTGTTATTTAACAATTCATGATGTTAAAGTCTTGTCTTAGTAAGGTTCTGGTTTAAGAGGCAGTCTTTGCTTTCATATGCCAGGCAGCAGGTTACATCATATCAAGTCATGACAGGAGCTTCTATCTGTCTGTGTTGTTTGTGTACCTGTCATTCATATATCTCCCAAAGAGGGGTGTGCGATATAATTTATGATGGTATTGTGATTGTTGTTTTAACATTTGTATTTAAATTATTTAAAAAGTAGTCGGGGAAAAAGTATGACCATGAACTTGCAGGGTCTGGCACATATGCAAGCACATATGCGTTGTTATGTATGTGTTGTGACTCTTATGTTTGTATTTTAATCTTTGTAAACAGCTCTGAAAAGAGAGGAACCCAGCGCCACTTGTACTGCCGGTTCAAACAGTGTTCATACATTGGACTCATCCTCGGAGTCATTCTCGGAGTCATTCTCAGAGTCATTCTCGGAGTCATCCTCGGAGTCATTCTCAGAGTCGTCCTCGGAGTCATTCTCGGAGTCGTCCTCAGAGGACAAGAAAAAAATGAAGAAGGGGAAAGGGAGAAAGATGGCATCAAAGCTTAAATTCGAATCCAAAACACTGCAAAGAGGTTAGAAATACTAATTTCTCCACTTTCCACTCACCTGGTTGCAAGATCAGTCCTTTGCTCTGTTTTGTTCTCCAAGCTGGCTCTTCCCTATGATGTGACATTGCATATGTGATTATTTTTAACACTCACACAGTGAATTCTAGAGGAATAGCTTGTGGTCATCTCAGTACATGCATCTCATATTCTAGTGAAATGTATGTACTGACAAGTCTAGTCAGATTGTATGTGTGTGTGTCAGACAATGTGTATGAGGACAGTAATATAAATGACAAAATCCTACTGTAAATAGCACTAATTGTTTGTTCTCTTAAATCCAGCCTGGAAGCCTGAGCAAGTTTAGGCGCGGTACAACACTATCATGAAGTACTTCAAGAGGCTTGGGACCATGTTGAGGGCATTCAGAAGGGTTGGTGTTGACCAGAACACAGTAGTGGCCCAATTGCTGAGTTGTATATTGCTGCACCAGACCAGTATAAAGATGTTTTGAAAACTCATTACACTCATACCACAAAATTGAGCGAATTTGCAGCACAGTGTGCGTCTGCAATTACAGGCGATAAAGAGATAGGTGATGTGGTGAACAAGTTAAAAGCTAGTGGTAAGCTGCTACCACTGAAGAAGAAGTGATCAGCCAATAAGTGATTTTTTTCTGTGCGTGTTCTTTGTTGAAGAACAGAATTTCTGTACATTATATATGTATGCATATATTGTTTTGTTTTCTGATAGTCCATAGATGCTGCTGTGCTAAAAACACATTTTGAGTTGAAAAACTGAATTTATTTACCTTTGAATAAATGTTTAAGCATTTAGCACTTTGACATTTCTTTCCTTTTTCTTAAAATAATTTCTTTTACTTGTGTCTCTTTGGCAGCTTTTGCAACTCACTTATAAATGCCTTGTAAAGCATAGCAAGTCCCCACTTTAGATGGACTCACACCATGTAGTCAACTTATCAGTAATAACTCATGAGTTGATCATGAATTTGAGTGTTGTTAAGGGTTTGTTAAATATGTACTAACGCTAACTATCATAGTCATATTTTTGAAGGCATGTCCAAATAAAACAATACATGTTTGTGTTCAGGTTATGTTTACAACTTATTTATAAATGCTTTGTAAAGCATAGAAAGTGCTCACTTTAGATGGGCTCACCCAATATACTTTACTAACCAGCAGGAACCCCTGAGTTAATCATGGATTACATTATTGGTAAGTATTTGGTAAGTGTTTAAGGCATGACCAAATGTAGGTCTAAATTGTCTGTTAATCATTAACTTCCAGGTTTTAAC
Source organism: Limnothrissa miodon (assembly GCA_017657215.1). Lineage (NCBI taxonomy): Eukaryota > Metazoa > Chordata > Actinopteri > Clupeiformes > Clupeidae > Limnothrissa > Limnothrissa miodon. The sequence continues at coordinate 57,480 of JAGFZM010004485.1, forward strand.
AGTATTATACATTCCTAAGTACATAGTTCATGATGGTAAAATGAGAATTTACAAATGGTTACTGCATTATTTATAAATGATGGAAAAAAACACTCAAGAATTTTACATGGGATTGGTTACTATTGACATAAAATGTACTAACTATTCACAAATGCTTTGTAAATGATGAACAACTAAATTACCAATAGTTTGTAGAGGGAATGTTCACAATTCTTATTAAGTGTCAAACTTTATAAACATAATTTTGGACAGCCTTATTTACTATGAGCATTTATGAGCTTGTGTACAAATGCTTTATTGATGAGAGTTAACATTGGAGCAATGCTTTACAAATGATGAATAAAGCATTTAGTAATACCTTTAATTTATTTACAATGGCAACAAAAGATAAGATTATTTACTATGAACAAAGCATTTATAACTGTGAACAAATGCTTAACTATGGATTAATTATGTATGAACAATACATATTTAAGGATGAACAAACCATTAACTAATAGGTAACAAATGCTTAATAAATGATTAATAGTGTGTAGTTATTATAAAGTGTTACCGTAATATCAAGGAGCAAAAAGTCTTCTTACAGAATCTAAAGAGATGTACAAAATTTCAAATAAAACACGTTGAAGCTTTATTTCCCTACAATACTTGTGTTGGAACATCAGCAAACATCAATAACCACTTGGTGAGGCCATTTAGTCAAGTCTCTGGCCTCTCAACTTGTCTCTGGCCTTCAGCAGCCTGTGGACATCTCCTGTCAGTCATGGCTTCCGGTTGCCTCGCGTTGTGATGCTTTTTATTTGTGTAACATCATCAATGCATTTGATGATGTATGAGCTCACATTGTCTGTGTACTCCTCAATGTCTATGATGTTATTGTAGGTGGCTGCTCCCTTGAATACTTCCCAATCCGTTGACCCAAAGCAGTCTTGAAGAGCAGAGGTGGCCTCCTGTGGCCACACCCTTACCTCTTTCTTAACGGGTCTGGAGACTTTCACACTCTGTCTGTATGCTGGCATTAGCATAACAGTGAGGTGATCAGAGGTGCCGATGTGGGGGAGGGGGGTTGCTTTGTATGCTCCTTTTTCCTGTGTGTAGACCAGGTCCAGTATGTTGTCCCCCAGTGTTGGAAAATGTACATGCTGATGAAACTTTGGGAGAACAATTTTAAGATCAGCATGGTTAAAATCTCCTGCGAGGATGATGAAACTGTCTGGGTGTGCTGTTTGTTGCTCAATGATGGCCTGATACAGTTCGTTCAGCGCCACATTTCTATCACTGTTGTTGCTAGATGGAGGAATATAAGTAGCGACCAGCAGGATCGAGTAATAGCTTTACAGGCCAACATCAGGCCTGTAAGCAAGATTATCAAGGCGGGCTCTCTATACAACACATGATGGAGCAATGTGCAGTAATAGGCCATTAACGAATATAGCATGAGACAATTGACAGAAGTAGCCTGGGTCAACACTACAAATAGATAAAACTGTTGACGATAAGCCTTGAATGAAGGAAAAAAAAAACACCAAACCAACAAACCAAATGGAGGAAACACTGATGACTGCGCAAAATAACAAAGGCATTCACTGCACTCTATAGAGCAAATAAACACCCAATAAACCAAGGCTAATGTAAGCCTGGATATGTAAGAATTAAATACATCTTACCTGAAAATAACTAATGAAATGATTTGTATTATTGTCTCTGGTACCTGTAAATATTTAGTGATTGTGAAGTCCAATCCATTTGTCTACCTCTCTCACTTTTCTATCTAGTTATCACTCTCTACCTCTTTATTATCTATGTGTCTGTTTGCTGTCTATCACTGTCTGGATCCAATCTGTTTATACAGTATCTTTCTATCTATATTTTTCTTATCTATGCCTATTTTCTCTCTCTCCACATCTATGCCATTTCATTATATCTATCCATCTATGCCATTTCATTATATCTATCCATTTATGCTATTTCATTATATATATGTAATGATATATATATATAGAAATAAAATAATTAAATAATCGAATATGGTAACACTTTATTTTAAGGGTACACAGTGTATCTATCTAATTAGGTACATTGGTACAACCAGTGTAACAACATGTTATGTCATCTACTAGTGTTGTACTTACATCATGTATTTTTGTGTATCTACATACTGTTGTTACAGTGTAATATCAATTTTTTTTATAGTACTTTGCCAAAGTGCTGAATTTTTCAATGAAGGTACTAGACTGGCCTCAGGCCCAAAGCACCCTAATGCTGGAGCAGATGAATCAATGCTCAGGACACCTTGGTGTTTAGCAACCAATTGAGGGTTAGGGTTAGGTTGTACCACTGTACCTAATTAGATAGATACACTGTAACAGTGTACCCTTAAAATAAAGTGTTACCTAATGTATCTTCATCCCTCTTTCTAATTTGGCGTATTGAAATGTTTCATGTTTCAGAAATATTGCATTCATATGTCATTTGGCATTTTTGGTCATAAATGGTGTAATGAGTAATAAAAGTATTTTTAACATTTGTTAGTAATGGTCATTTTGGGGATTTGATCTGGTGTTAATGACCACATAATGGGTGCAAAATAGGTACCATACTAATTTTTTATTTTGTCTTACAAATAAGTGTTACATTAACTTTATTCAGTATTATTCAACTTATGAAGCAGCTTATGCATAGACAAATATCCAAGCCACTAGAATATTTGAGGTCAGTCAGATGAGAGTTATGCAGGTGATAATACCATATATTGATAATTTGAAACGTTTACAATACTGGAAAATATCTCTTTAGTTCTTTTTTATCCCCTTGCTGTTCTTTATGTCAAATCCTCTCCTCTATATCCTGTTGTGAGAAAATCAATGTTTTGGATTATTGAGCTCTTGGAGGCCAAGACTGTGGGTGAGCTCCTCTCATGTTGATGGTTCCTGCTGCCTGTCCATCCTGTGAAGTGGCCAACCTAACAACACCACAGCAACAAACCCTACAATGCTTTGTGCCTATTTGCTCCCGGAAGAGGTGCTTTGTAGGGTGTGTGTGTATAAACTTAACAATGATAACCAACTACTATATCTTATATTTTAATTCCAATACATTCATTAATATGATACACAATGTCTACCATTTAACTCACCATTCAGTATTGTTAAGCCTGAGGGTGTTGCTGTCCTTGAAAAAAGCCATGATTTAAACTATGTGCTGGACCAGCCTTTGAAATGCAAATATGGCAGCAGCCCCGCTCCTTTTATACACAAACATTGCTCCTTTTGTTTCTCAGCCAGCTGCAGGGCCATGAGAGCACAAACACACACATACACAGGGAATTAGAAAAGTAGACCACCTTTTTTGCAGATTAACAGAATTAATAAATACTAGCCTACATAAAATAATACCACACAGTGACATTAGAAGAAAATGAACGACGCACATAATGTTAACACATTTTCTGTCTCAACTCCTTTAACATAATGGTTTGTGTAATCAAGTGCAAAGGCAAAGTGACAGGCCAAACTATTCTTACATGCTATGAGCCAGAAGGGCTACAAACCCACTAATTTTCAATTTCCTTCTGTCCCTGAAGCCGTAGACTGACCCAAAAGCAGATAAATTTGGGTACATTCTGTTTTGAAATAGTTTGCCTTACACTCCACTGGGGTTGAGGGCTCATTAGTTGAGGGCTCGTTAGTTGAGGGCTCGTTAGATGTCCTCTGAGACCTACTGTATTTACCAGCATTATTCTCCAGCGCCAGAACGGAGGACCTAAATAGCTTAGGACTTCTGAACCCGATGAAGTTCACTACAACTGGTATTATCCATAAAATGTCACCGTTCTCTCCAAGTCATGCTCTCCTCATCTGAAACATCTGGCATTCGTCTGTGGGGTTTTTTTCTTTGTTGAAGCTAAATCAACCAAAAGTTGCTTAGTCCCTCTTTAAGGCAGTAACCGCACAATCACCGCCACTGCCCCTCTTGATGACAAGGCAGAAACACAAGCAAAATATCAAATGTGAAGTGTTTTTAATTGTCATTGCAGCCCAATACGTGTAAAGTGAGATGTAACAACATTCCAGAATGGATCCAAGTGGTGCTACATTAAGATGACAATTAGGTGATTGCACAGCGTCAAAGAAAATCGCCATCTTGAGGGTAGAGGCTAGCTCACGCAACATTAGGCTAGATAGCCATCATGGCTAACACACAAAATTATTCAGACCATTTAAGCTCAGAAGAGCCATCAATATCATACCCAGAAATCGTCAACTATCTCGTACTAGCAAGTAGCGCATATACTACTGATGAATTAAAATGCTACAAAAGTTTAAAGGCTTATAACCAAATGGTTTGTGGATGGGTACGAGACGTAGTGTCAAAAGAGTTTGATGGGAAGAGCCTGGTGAAGGCAAAGGTAAGTGATAGTATAAAAGGAAAGTCATTTTCACTGGGCACCCAAAGGCTAATATTCACTCACTGCTGGTCATTCATTTACCTGTTAACTGGGCTAGTCTGCTAGCAGCAAGTGCTGTATAAAGGAAAACTGTTACACATTTCTTACATCGATGTAACATTTAGAATACCAATCTTATATCTGACATCTTCGTGTCGCTCTCTGTGCTTTTTCGTGGAATTGTCTGGTATTACATCTTCATTGGGTGGTCTCTGACTGCCTAATGTCCTTAGTACACACATCTAATGGGGTCATCCCTATGTTCCCCGCTCTCAGGGTCCTATGTTCCCCGGGTCCTATGTTCCCCTCTTTGTATGGGACTGGGGAAAAAAAGGGGTCCTATGTTCCCCAGTTTTACAATAAAATCACAAAGCCTGTTGTAACTTCACTGTCACTTACATTTCTGGGTCAAAGGACTTCTGTAAGATAAAAATAGTTTTACTATTCACAAAACCAGCATGGGGCAAATGCACAAAAGCACATGAAATGAAATGACAGGCAGGTGTGTGTGTGACCGTTTTTTGTTGGCAGTTGTTGGCTCTAACTTTCAACTAGACCCGAACTGTCGGAAGTCTCAATGTTCACGAACAGCACTGCAAAGGCCACATGAAGTCCAACATTAGAGCAAACTGTTCACGTAGTTTTATATTTTCTTCTTATTGAGCTATTGACCGGACAAGTGAAATCTTAATCTATGGGGTAGGCCTATTATTGTCTGTTAAACGCAGACCGCTCGCATTAGGCTAAATCTGTTTGGGTGATCGTAGTTATCCATGGTGCTGAAGTAATCATTGCATCATGGCCAACACAGAAAATTGAATGTTTCATGCATTGGCGTAGCCACGGGTGTGCCAGGGCCACCCAAAGAGTCAGCTGGCACACCCAAAAAAATGAATGCATTTTTACATATATGTAGCTTTTCCTAACACGTTTAACTCACCAGTCGATCAATTTGTCAAAATTGCCACCAGGCGATACATTTCGACACCTGCACCGCCTGGTTTTCCTGATAAAAGGACAACATACCTAGAAAAGTTGCAATCAGAGATTCTAGAACAGTAACACTACGTGACTGCTTTTCCAGTCGGCTACTTTTTCCTCAGCGAGTCAGGCTGTCAAACAGAGCACCGCACTATACGAGAGGTTGACACAGCAAGATAGAAGCAGACGAGGTATGTGCTAAGAGGTGCTTAAATGAGTAGCTGTCAGTTGAGTAACGTTACCATTGTGCATTTGGCCATTTCAGTTTCCATACATGAGCCAGCTAGCATAGCTCAGGTAGCTTCGAATGAAATGCTAACGTAATGACGTTGACATAAGCCTAACGTCACCTGAAGTTGGGCTACCTCTGGCAATCAAATAAATCAGTTTTCGTCTGCTTCTGCTTCAAGTCTCGATTTACCGTCGTCAAAGTCTTGGTTTCACCTTATACTACGTAGAAGGTTTATCAGTGTTTTGAAGTTCTGGATTTTCAGAGGTAAACGTTAAAACTTAAGTTTACATAAACCTAACGTTACCTGAAGTTAGGCTACCTCTGGCAAACGTAAATAAAACTTTATGCTCCAAGCCTTTATCCCAAAAAATAAATCAACTGTTTTGACTGCAGATCATGCTACATGATGCTAGCCTTGAAAGTCTTTAATAAAGGATCAATATTTAGGCTACACTAACAATTTGAGCATTTCCCCTCTGCATGTGTTTCACATGCTATTTTTTCACTGTTGTACAGTTTCATTTGGTACTATAATGGTCGTGTATCTTGCGTGGTAAAGGTTTGACAGGTCTGTGACGTTTATTATGTGTCATGCATATGCCAGTACCAATTCCGACTCCAATCTGTACTTAAAAATACTCAGTGTAGTAGGCTATCTGAGTGAGTTAACAATGCAGAAAAACATAGTGTAGTAAAGTGTGTGTGTATTCTGTGCACACACTTTACTACACAAAAAAGATGCCTTTTCGCTTTGATCCCATTTGTTGAGAATAAATTTGGCACACCCAGTGTTTGCTGGTGCACACCCAGTGTCTTTTTTCTGGCTGCACCACTGGTTTCATGTCTTTGTAAGTTTGTATTGAAGATGATTGTTCGACAGTTTGGAATCAAAGTCTACCATTAACCTAAAAAAAATTGTTTGCTTATTTTTACATGATTAAATAAACATCCCCCCTCTGTTTTGTTGACAAATCGCAGCCTGCGACTTAAATCATTCTAGTTGATGAATGAGAATATTTTCAGCAACCAATGTAGCTTGTCTATGATCGTGATACAAAATAGTCTTGGTCAGAACATTGTGCTATCGGAACAAAGGGTTTCATTTCTTCAGAAACATATACATGTCGAACATAGGTACGCTCCCCATCTAATGCATCTAGGGATGTTCTGTCCAGTCCAGCATGCCTGACGTACTGTAATGTAGGCTACAGTACAGCACCTTTCACACGACAGTATTGTACCATTTTAGACTGACACAAACACACAGACAAAAAAAAGGAAAACAGAGAAATCTTGGTAAAAAGGCTACAATCCCGTTCGTCTTAATTCGCCTCAGCTCTCACGACAGCTCTCCCGTCGTGTGGGAACACCTAATTATTAAGACACTGGGACAGGCTATGTATGGTACAAAGAGGCCCAATGAGAAACAGGGGCAAGGAAAAACTCCCTATCAGCGTTTTTTGTTTTTACTTGTTATGGTAAAGGAAGAAACCTTGGGCAGTT
>JAGFZM010004486.1:0-65080 GCA_017657215.1 Limnothrissa miodon
GTAGTGTTGGGTACATACCCCACCTTAGTTATGCTGCTATAGCCTAGCACCACTGACCATCCCTGCAGCAGTTTTGAGTTGCCATAAACAACACCTTCATACCTGCCTTCTTCTGGCAAACTTCCCTGTCACCGACACCAAACATTTCCCAGGTAGGAGGTCAATAGTAACACCATCCTCAAAAAGGCACAGCAGAGGATGAATTCTTCACTCAAACATGTATTTCATGGAGTATATTGTAATAGTATAATAGGCTACCTAATGGGTTCGATTTTATTACAGGAAGCTAGAAGTAACAGAAGATTACAGAAATCAGAGGTTCCTAGGGTTAACCTTTGAAATTCCTTAGAAAATGCTTGGTGTCATTTGGGGTACTGATTCAAAAAATGCAATAAAAAAATACATCTGTGAAGATTCTCATTCATCCAGGTTGTTGAGTTCAGTTAAGGCTATGGATGTCCTGATCCGATCACGTGGTTTCAGACTCGATCGGAATCAGACTATACCTCCCCAATCAGTATCATCATACAGTAGTACAGTATATATGTGTAAATTTACTCTCATTTTTTTTTTTTACACATCTATAGTTATGCGGTGGCATGGAATTAGACCTTCACACAGAAACAGCAATGCATGCTGCATGACATCGGGCCTACCTGCCAATCAGTACCATGTAGCAGATAGCATTTAAACATCAAACTACGGGGCTACAATTTGTCACTAGGCAACTCGTAAGCATTGGGCAGCAACATGCTGGAAACGGGCTGCTAGTTTTAAGCTCCAAATGCGCTACAAGAAAATAATTGAAGAGGCGAACTTCCATCTTCCTAACGTTGCTGGTTATACAAGGGAGGACGGAGCCAAACTTTGTTTCAAAGGTAATTGGGCAGAGTATGGGGATTGTAAATTCACAATGAGTAGTGTAGGATGATGTGTGTGTGTTTGAGCCAAAGTTAATAATACACATGACGTTAGCTGAGGATACTGACTGACAGAGACCGCTGTCACCCTATCCAGATGAAACTTCCAGAGTCTGCTCATAAGATTGGCACTACGTGCTCCATAGACTTCCATTCATCGAACTTGCGCGCGTTCACTTATTTTCCATCAAACTTTGTCAAACATTTTGATGGACCAATAATTCCACTTGTATTACGCACAGATACATAGTACACGTCTATACAATAAAAATCTCCGCCATTTACAAGGCACGTCTGGAAAGATTTGATTGTATTCCCAAAGCCCCTATTGCCTCCCATTATTTACCAAACTTTTGATGCATTTTTCTCACCCTGACCCCAACTTCAAACGCTGGGGCCCATATATTACGATGCAATAATTAATTTAAAAAAGCAAAACACAATGTACAAATTGGTTTAGCAGGAATTAATGTAAATATCGTGATAGTTTTTGTTGTATTTTTCGCACGAGCGCTTGTTGTGCACATTAGGGCCACTGGATGGCGCTTGAGTCGCAGCATATCAGGAATTCCTGCATTCAGCACGTCTGTAGCGTAGAGAATCTCTGAGCCACGTGCGAATGAAGTTTCATTTGTCATTTAGAATGTCGAAACACACAAAACTACCAAAAAAACCTATAGGACTGACTTAAACAGCTTGTTCGTGTTTGCTGGCTAAGTAGATGGATAGGACTTTATTCGTTAGACGGTCAACTAAGCAACATCATGCAATAATGACTTTTGCTCGACGAAAAAAGTCCCACTCACAGTCATAGCCAGCCATTCGACGTGCCCGTTTAGTCAGACAGCCTGCTCATCTGATTGTGATATTTTACTGTGAACTAGAAGATGGCTAGATTATGCCATGGTTCCTGGTGGTCTCGTTGTGATTGAAGTAGCCTAGATTGCCCATATTCAGGAGGCTCTAAAGATACGGAATCACTTATCTATCTGTGAGATAGGCTACTGCCAGTTCAAAAACATATTCAATAATCAATAGGCCAAATATTGTGATAACAGCCGATAGTCTATAAAAATAACCGTAACCATATGCTAATGAGTAATTTGAAAAGTGGCCCACTCAATAGCTCAATTGGAGGGGGGGGGGGGGGGGTATAATATTATATTGTGACGTAGTCAAGGATGAACACCAACTTGAGAATCATTGGCGCTTAGCCATTTATTACCTCAGTGCTTTACAGGAGAATACATACATCAAGAGGGAAAATGGTAGACTGGGCCCGCCCATACTTCCTGTGACACTACATTCAATTTCGTGAGCAAGTTAGTCTGGCCAGGCTGCTGTTAAACTAGCTTATGCATACGTCATTATGCTTATGCAACCGTCTGATTGGTTGTAGATTCGTCAAGTACTATACAGAGGCATCTGATGGATGCAGGTTAAGCCCGCCTCCCAGAAGACGGATGGATGGATGGATGGATGGATGGATAGATAGATAGATGGATAGATGGATAGATAGATAGATAGATAGATAGATAGATACTTTATTGATCCCCAAGGGGAAATTCAAGAGTCATTAGTGATGTAGGATGGCCAGACTAAGCTCCCATGAGTTTTGTTGCGCAAGCCAGGCTAGGAAAATGGCATAGCCCTAAACCCAGCCATTGCATCGCACACACACACGGTAGCCCAAATCACATAACTAATGCATACATTGCAGGCACTACACCTGTTAACTACCTTTAGGCATTCTAATAGGCTAAAGAACACAAAAAATTGCTGTTCTTCTCCCCATAACATTTCCCATGCCCAACAGGGGCAAGATCTCTCAGCATTCACCAGTACAACACAGTAGAACTACACTACAATATTATATTCATATAGTATTATGAATATGGATATAATATTAAGTCTATAGGATATTATAGGTTAGGCCCTGGTATAGTTTCATTTTTACTACAAAGGGGGGTGTTTGTCACATGGAAAAGTCAGTCATTCTCTCCTCAGAAAGGCCAAGTCAGCAGGCTATGAGGCAAGCTATCAAGGAGAAGTGCTATGATAGATACTTATCATATTCTCATTAGTAGGAGACAGGACAGAACAGGGTGTTAACATATATGGCGCATTTCCACTACAGCCCCAGGCTTTACCCCCCCCCCCCCACCTTGCTTAGCCCCAGTGTTGTATTTCCATTACCGAGTTTTAACAACGGGGTTTTAGGTGAACTTGGAATGTTAACTATGTAAATGTAGCCTAATAGCCTACGTTAATTTCCCGGTAAAGATGCATATCGCCGTCTATCGTAGCACAATCTGACATTAGTGCTGAAACTAAAATATAGCCTATGCCTACTTAATATTAAATAGTTAGATAGATAGATAGATAGATACTTTATTGATCCCCAAGGGGAAATTCAAGGTCCCAGCAGCTTAAAAAAATCACACACAACATATACTACGGTGTGCACAGGATAAGAAGCAGATCAACAAAACAACATGACTAGATCAACATTACTAAAAGGAACAATAGAATACAAATACTAAGGGTAGAGATGTGCATGAATGTACTGTGGTCCAGTATGAGGTGTGTGTCAAGGTAGTAGTGCAAATGAGTCCAGTAGTGCAACAGTTGAAGATTAAAAGTCTAGTGACCTGCAATAAATATGTGCATATGTAAAATGGGCAATAAAAAATATAAGCATAGCAATTGAACAGTTCTAGTATAAGTATATGGACAATAAGATAAAAATAAAAATAGCCTAATAATATAAAAATTACAGCATCAGTGCAAGGATAAGTCATATAAGGGTTCATGCATCAGTCAAGTATGAAGGTCAAGTATCAAGTTACAGTATTGGTCATGTACGATTGTAACACCCTGTTAATCTCTGTTGGGCTGACTACGCCACCCTCTACCAAAGCAAAGGGACCATTAATCAGACACAGGTTTTAAGAAAATACAAAAAATACAATTTTTATTAATGAAATCTCATTGAAAGCGCATCAATAATTCGGTCACCAGATAATGATGTGCTAGGGCAGCACACCCCAGGACTGGAACAAAAAGAGCAAAAGAAAAGACAAAGAAAAGAGGAGCAAACACAAGGAGAAGATCACCAATACATTTTATTTATCATTTATCTGTACGATGGGAAGAACACACTCGCCGTTCCCGGCCCCAGTATGGTCATCTCTTCTACATCCAGCAGACACAAGAGCGCTCGTGACTTCACTGGCGCTTTGTGAGCTGTCATCTGCACTGTCATTCTTTGATGAAACATCTTCCTTAACGACATGCAAGATAGCTGGGTGCTTGAGTGAGCAATCTGAGCAAGAGACCCTTTTCTTACAGTCCTTGGACACATGACCTGCCGTCAGACACCCAAAACAAAGGCTGTTCGTTTTCAAGAACTGAATTCTTTCTTTCAGAGGCTGTTCTCGAATCTTGTTGCAGTCATTCAGTGCATGGTTCTTTTTGCAGTAAAGGCAGGGACTTTGGAAGACACTGGCTGACTTGACTGCAGAAGGTTTCTTTTCAGGTTGGTTTTTACTGGAACTGTTATCTTCAGCAGTAGACACATTCACCGCAAAGCTGCTTCTTTTCGACTCACCTTTTCTGTTGCTAGGTTGTTTCTTTGGATTGTTCTGATTACCTGAAGTGGAATCCAGGATATCTCCAAACAGGGGGTCGTTGGCAACCTTTGCTTGGCGGTACACAAATTCCACTAAATCAGTAAACCTGGCTATTTTACTTCTTTTGTCTTGAATGTCATAAGCATAAGTTCTCCATCTCTCTTTGATTTTGAATGGTAGCTTGGACAAAATGGACTTCATGTTGGTAGGACTGTTCATTTCATCCCTGTAGTCCACATCATTCACATCCAATCAGGAACAAAGCAAAGGCATTCAATCCTTTTCTGTCATCTGGCCTTATCTGAGGCCATTCCATAGCTTTCTTGATGTAAGCTGTAGCGATGGTCAGTTCATCTCCATAGTGACGATCAAGCAGGATTCTGGCTTCTTTGTAAGCTCTGTCTGGTCTCATGTGCTCACAGCTCCGAATAAGATCAAGAGGCTCTCCACTCGTGAACTGTTCAAGGTAGTATAGCTGATCTTGATGATTGTCTGTCTTTCTTTCGATAGCATGCTCAAAAGCCCCTATGAAAGATCTGTAGGTCAGAGGATCTCCTGTAAACGTGGATATATTTCTTTGAGGCAGCTGAGACCAACTCTGTTGTTTAATGAGCACCTCAGTGACTTCATTTTGACGCTGTAGCACTTCATGCAGGCTATCTGTAGAAGAATCAGTGCAATCATGATGATTAAGACGTGGCATGCTGCTGCCAGCATCAAACCTTGACGATGACTTTAGTCTTTCTGAAGCACTCATTTGAGTGGCTGACCTTGGGTTGAAGGTAAAAGACGGCTTACCAGCTCCATGACGCTCATAATTGACCTTTTCTTGTTTACATGCCAGGGGCTCATATCTGGGTCTTCAATAAATCATCAATAGAGTCCTGATCATCTTCAAATTTTTCATACACCTTTAATTTGGCATCTGAGGCAGGAAGCTCGGTTTCAAGCTCAAGTTTTTCATTTTCAAGCGAATTTCTTCCTGTTCTATTGCTTCTCTCTTTTTTTTATTGCTGTAGTTCTGGCTAACAGCGCTTCACGTTCAGCCCTAAGTCTCAGCATTGCAGAACTAGTACTGGAAGTGCGACTTTACTGATTGTGCAGGATTTCTTGAAAGGTCTCATTCCATCGTATTTTCATTAATTTTGTGGTTGTCTCTTGTCTAAAATAATGTCATGAGAGTTGGTTTCGACAAAAATATGCTGTGGTTGTCTAGTTTCAAGCTATTTTAGTTTGGTGAAAACGAGTGCAGGGATAGTGCGAGAGGATTCTTATGAATATTAATGATATGCAAACATATCGCCTCTGATTGGCTAACAGCACTGTGACACTCCCTCTAGTGGGTCTGTCTGCAGGCAGCCTAATAATGTTTTCTTGAGGGCGGGCTAACTGCATAGCTAATGTTCAAAGTGATGTAGGCTTGCACGGCTTTTCCTGCGGTGTGACATGCTTAATGCAAGATATTGCTAGAGCCTTACCTGTTATTTTTTAAATTCTAAATATATGATGTATTCATGTTTATTGCATATAGATGACCCACAATCACTGACATTTTAAAGTGTTTAAAGTGCTTGATGATTTTTAGGAAGTGGTAGTGGTGCAGGTGGTAGAGGAGCCGTTTGGTGACTGCAAGGTTGCAGGTTCGAACCCCACTCTACCTGACACCATCGAAGTGTCTTTGAGCAAGACACTGAACCCCTAATTGCTCCTGGTGGCAGGCTGGAGCCTTGCATGGTAATCCCCTCCACTGGTGTATGACTGTGTGTGAATGGGTAGGCGGCGCGTGGATATGCAGCGGCCTCTGGCTCTCCTGACCGTGCGCATCATTGTGGGATAGCTAGACATGTAATTTCGATTCCTCTCTATGTCCAGTATATGTAGAGAAATTGACAATAAAGTGACTTAACTTAAAGGACAAGAAGGTACTAGGAGAGGTTAAATCAGGATGAAGCCAGGCGTGAGGAGATTCTTAGGGAGAGAGGAAGAAAGTAAATAAGTTGACATAGGGAAAGGGAGTTATTGAGGGAGTTTGAATATGACAAAAATGTTGCATATTAAAGGAGAAATCCAATGTGAATCAATTACAGTTTTTGTCCATTGCTTGAACACATTTTGCAAAATTTGGCTCATGGTGCCAAAACTTTACACACAAGGAAATCAGGAAAATCACAGGAAAATAAACCATTCACATCTATATCAAATACAAACTCTGCAATCAAAACCTAACAATCCTTTGCCAAAACCTCACTTTGATGACAAAATGATACCCACTTGCGTCCTATCATACACTCTCATATCAGCAACAACACATTAGTCTACTTTATCTAAAACACTGCAGTCCTCGATTTTTACTGTTTTTATTAAATTCCACAGATTTTTCAAAAACATTATATTACACTAGTGTATTTTACAGTGTAGTAAATTTAGTTAAAGCAAAAACACAGCTGTGCAAAAGTGGGTTTATGGATCTTGTTGTCTGTTGGGCCTGGCCGTAGAATCTAATCAACATCACAAGTAATGTCTTCTCTTGCTACATGTAAGCATAGGGGAGAATATCCCCTTGTGTGGTGAATCCATCCCTGGGTTGACCAAACCTCAATGTTTCTGCAGGACTGTTTCATTGCCTACAGAGTAGGCATACAGGCATGTGGTTGGCATCTCGGAGCAAAAGAATTCCTTTAGAAATGGCGAGTAAGGGGCAAGTACACAACTTCACGTTGTTCAAGTCCACTATTATAGAACTGTAAGTTGATCTTACATCATCTGAAATTATGGTCATCATATGGCTCTTTCGGACAAGTCCCTCTTTCTGTGTCTATCCCTTCCTCTACTTCTGCCTCTAGCTCTCCCTTTCTCCATGCTTGCAAGTTTTCTCTTTCATTCTCACTCTTCTTCTTGCTCCTTCCATTTTTGATGAATACAGGTGAACTCACTTGCTGCCTTTTATTGCACACCTGAGTGCTGCGTTTTCAAATTAGCACATGTGTGCTTCCACACCTTGTGGATGTGCTTATCCAATTTGTTCATTAGTGTGGTCATTGGCAATCCGGGGCTTTGTAATGACAAGGAAGTAACCTCACAATCCTTATCTGTGTCTAAGGTGCCGAAATGTGTGTAGAGTTTTACAAATAACTTTGTGTAATGTTTTGCAAAAAGAGTGCAGCAGACATTGTGTGTAATGTTGTGCAAATCTGTGGCGGTGTTTTGCTCCTTGGAGTAGAATTTGTGTCTTATGTATGAAATAGTGTGTAGTGTGCAGCGCAAGTGTGTTGCAAAAAGGAGCAAGTGTGTTGCAGAATTGCAACTAAACTGCAAAGCAGCACTTTTGTTTATGGTATGGTTACACTTTGTTTAAGGTATAGCCAAAACAACTTCCTTTGGTTTGGTTCCTTTGGTTTTAGCATGTGTCAATAGTGTTCAAGCAATGGGTAAAAACTGTAATAGCTTTGTTGTTCAAGGTCACTTCTGGTTCTTTTTCTGTGAGAAAAAGAACCTGAAACTTTAATGCAATATAGACTAAATAATGAACTGATAGCTAATGTTAACTGAATGGTTCATTTTATCAACAGGTATAAAGAAAAGAAAGCAAGAGGAGAGATTAAATCTGCCAAAACAAAAGCAACACAGACTTTGTGAGGTATGGAGGAATACAAAAGCAAGAAACCGAAAGATGAAAAAGGACCTGACAGATCTTGAACGAAACCCCTTCATCACCTGAGTAACTTGATGTGTCTCATGATGGTGCCAATATTGAACTGGATGAATTTGAACAAGATAGGTTGGCGGTTGGAGAATTCATCATTGTGAAATATGATATGTGGGCCAAATCATGCAAATTCTGGGGGAAGAAATACAAGTCAACTGAATGGCGCAACATGGAAATAAAAATGCTTTCCAATGGGAGGAGGACTGCACTGCCAAAGGAGGACTGCACTACTCCGAAAGTGACATCATAGGGTGATTTCGGAGCCTGAGTTCAATGGGAGAAGCGCAAAATTAGCCAACCTGGATTGGATTTTGTTTAACTTGTTTTTTGCCTAATCATTTTTACATGAAAACCTTTTAACTTTTAACCTTCATGACTTATCAGTCATTACCAGTTACTAAGGTCATAGATCTGACATGTTTGTTCTTTTTACTCTTGCATCAATCTGTTTCACTGGTTCAAGTTTTCATATTCATTTTTGATTGTGTGCTATCTTAGATTAAAAAAAAAAAAAACAATATATGTCTTATTCTATGATCAAATTCAACCTCCAATGCACTGTACGCATGTGTTATTCACAGTACTCTTCAAATTGATGTTAAAATGGTTTTAAAAAGATTTTCTAGATAAAAGATAAAAATAGAAAATAAGATGAAAATGGAAATTAATTTTATACACTTTATACAGTGATCAATTTATGGTAAGCCTATTTGTTTTTGATCCATTTGTCTTTACTCTCATTATTTTTGCGGTTTTCTATATAGCTAATGTGCCCACTTTTAGATGATTTAGATGATTATAGATGTTTTTAGTCAGGTGAAATACTTAAAGCACTGATAGAACACATTTTTTCACCATCATAAATTGTTCTTTGAGCCTCAATAATAGTGTATGAAAATGTGTGCGTCTGAAAGTGACCCAGGAGCACTGCAAGCGCTTTGTTTACAGGCTCATTTAAAAGGCTTAGAACCAAAATATTCGTAATTCCCGCCTCCCCTGGCAAATTCATGAAGCAACAGGGAATTGGACCACAGATGTTTCCAAACGATCTTTGGTTGGACCATGCAAATATAGGAGGTGTATCTTAGTGCTGCTGACGTAATTTCAGATTGGCCTGTTTCAGCCTGGCCATTTTTAACTTGAAATTTACATGTAGAACGAGACAAGTCAAGTCAAGTCAAGTCAAGTCAGTTTTATTTGTCAATTTCTTCACATGTACTTGACATACAAAGGAATCGAAATTGCGTTTCACACTTGTCCCATGCGTAGACGTTGACGACAATAAAGTGCAGATGCACAACAAAAAAACAATTCTAAACAATAAGGTAATGTTAAGTAAAAAAAAGTGCAAGTAGGCTTAAGGCATTATACTTAGGTAAAACATACAGTATATATAAGACAAGACATAACATAAAGTAAGTGTTCCAGCAGCGTTGGTTTGTTGTTCTTAGTGCAACAGAAGATTGTAGCAGCAGTAGTAGTATATAAATAGTAGTAAAAAAGAATACTTGAATATATAGCAGCAGCTGTGTGCAGTGTCTGTGTGAGACGGAAGATAGATAGATAGATAGATACTTTATTGATCCCCAAGGGGAAATTCAAGGTCGCAGCATCTTAAAAAATCACACACAACATATACTACAGAGTACACAGGATGATAAGAAGCAGATCAACAAAACAACATGACTAGATCAGCATTACTAAAAATAACAATAGAATACAAATACCAAGACAGTGTGTGTCCATCTGTATGTTACTATATAGATGTAAAGTATTCTCTGTATATAACAATAGCACTGAAAGTAGCCTATTCACTGTACTGTATATGATGTCTATATGGATATCCAGATCCTACAGGCTGCAGCCATATGTACTTGTGCTGATTACGCTTTAGTCATGGTCTTATTGTTAAGCTTTTTTGGGGGGCTTTTGCCTTTTATTTGGATAGCGATAGCTGGATTTATACTTCTGCGTTGCGTCGTTGCAGACACCGTCGCAGACACCTTCGCCAACGTTTTTGATTTATACTTCCGTGGTCGATTTATACCTTAATTGCGTCCGCGTAATTGCTATGCGTGGCAGTTCACTGCCATAACGCTAGGGGGTTATTGAGTTTAGAAATGGTCCTTTGCGTGTGTGCTTTCCAGTCGTTGCGTTGCGAGTATTGGCTTCTGGTGCAAATCAACAGGCTGTAGCTAGCGGCAAGCTACAAGCTGGCCTCATCCACAGTGTCATCTATTGTGTCAGAGGTTTGCAAAGCGTTGTGGACAACACTGCAGCACGAGTTTTTGCGCTGTCCGTCAACTAACCAGTGGGAAACAATAGCCGGAGATTTCTGGAGACTGTGGAACTTCCCAAACTGTGTCAGATGCGTTGTCTGGTTAATAAGCATAGTTATTAGGTCATTACTTTCTATGGTCAACTGTCTTTGTCAGGTGAATGGGTAGTTATAAGGCCATTTATGTAAGTTAAAAAATGCCGATCTTGTACACACAACGCACTGGAAAGGCGGAGAACTGGAATTGATGTAAAGCGGACCAATCACAGTCCATTACGTCTGCGTCTGTCTGCGTACTGTGTCTTCGACACTTTGACGCGTAGTCAGGATTTCTTTCATGAGCACGAAAGGTGTCTGCGTAGTGTCGGCAAAGGTCTGCAACGACGCAACGCAGAAGTATAAATCCTGCTTTAGCCCGCTGAGCCACGGCGCCTCCAAGCTTTTTTTTTTTAACCTGAGATTAAATGGGTAGGCTACTGCAGACGTGATTTCCCCCTGGCTGCCAGTGGCGCAAAAAGGGTATGCAGTATATGCGGTGCCTATGGGCATTGGGCGCACAGCCAGGGGTGGCGCCAAAAGAAGGAATGGGGACAAAAAAACATTGACATTCATGTTTTAAAACTATTGTTCTACTTTTAAATCACGGCTATGCTCTAAATATGGTGTTTAAAAGAAACGTAAGGCCTAGCCACCAGCCAGCGATGTTGCCGCAACGGACACCATCTTTACTTTCCACACCTCTGTGGAGGGAGAGGGAGGCAGAGGGAGTAGCCTTTCACTTATTGACGTGTTGGCGCCTATTTGCATCAGGCTGGAGAGAGAAAAAAGTTATTAGGTGCACAAGGCAGAAAGTGAAAAAAGGAGAAGTTGTGTGTGGGGATGCCCTCCAAAAAATGTTGATGGGTAAACGACAGCAACAGGTATGAACTACGCAAATGGGAGCTGTACGAACAGGGATATGCTATGAGCGCTGCTACTGGCTAGTTTTCTTGGTTAGGAAATCTGAAATTGCATAGCGACTTCTTGCTGATGTGATTTAAAATCCGATCCGTGCATCATGAAAGAAACGTCCAAACGTCGGTATGACTATATAGACCACAATCAACCGCAATCACCTTGTCTGGACAAAACTTCTATGATCTGCATTTAATGAAACATCAGCATACTCACCCCATTCCATTCATCGAATTGACGACCTTTTGTTTGCATATCATAAATCTTTGGTATTGGACTTTTCTTCTTCTCACAGTATTAGAACTCATATTTGACAAAGCAGTGACGATAATATTCTAGCCATGTGGGACTATAATTCTAGGGGACAGACGATCTAAAGGTTTAAAGGTTTGAGTGTCTTTTCAAACATGACATCTGTAATAAAAGCATCATGTGCATCTGCACTTTGCTGAAATATTTGCATTTTGATAGACTCCTTATCTGACCTGATCAAGGGTCAAATTTCTTACTTTTCACTCCACAAATTGTTGTTGAATATGTCCCAAAAAGTGAGTAGCTGCGCCCCTACTACCAGCCTTCTCTCTTCTCAAGGGACTATGAAAAAACAGGGTATTTCGCCCAGGGGCGGGGTTATGTCCGCGCGTCACATTATTCATGTGAGTTCTCGTTGGCAACGGTGCCGAGCAAAGATTCTAGAGCGCTACGCGATCTCTTCTGTTGCTGACCGGTACCTACCCTTTCCGGTTTCTTAATGTAATTCTGTTTCTCATTTTGTTTTTGTGATTCTTCTTTTGTTTTTGTGCTTCTCAGTTTTGTTTTTGATTCTTCATTTATTTTTGTGTTTCTCAAAATTGTTATTGTGATTCTTAATTTGTTTTAGTGTTTCTGAATTTCGTTTTTGCGATTCTTAATTTGTTTTTGTGTTTCTCAATTTTTTTGTTGTTTCTCAATTTCTTGTTGAGTTTAGTAATTTGTTAATGTGGTTTGCACTTTAGGGCCACCATAATGCCTTTATGATTAAAATGTGATCACAGCATATAATCGCACTGAATGAATTGCAAGTCCTTCTAGACTGTTAAAATAACACGACAGGTCAAATATATTGTTGTAGGGCTATTGATTACAGTTCATCCAATCACCTAGGCTACTTATAGGCCTATCCATTATGAAAATATCCTGCATAAAAACTGCAGTTTTCCTGTAACACCCATTTTTTCCGCAAGGGATATGTGAATATTATTACTACCTTAATATGTTTCCATGTTAAACATTTGTCTTCTTTGACTTCCGTAAAATTCTAGATTTTTTTCTAGTGTTTCTAATGGTGTAGTGCTTTTGGGAGCTAGGTGTCGCGCCCAGCATATGCCATGGGCAGGTGGAAAAAGTACTAAAAAAATGTAATTAAGTAAAAGTATCTTTACTTTGCTTAAATCCTACTCAAGTATACTCATCTGAAAATGTACTCAAGTAAAAGTAAAAAATTATTTCATTTTAAATGTAATTTGAGTAAAAGTTACTTAGTTACTTTCAATTATTTGATGTAAAAAAGGATGAGTCATAAATCAAATCCAGCACAAGTTGTTTTAATCAACTTTTAGCAGTTTAAAGTGCATATCCAAACTCACAGCTCATAACTGAGCTGGTAACATGGTGCTCTT
The DNA here is from genome assembly GCA_017657215.1 of Limnothrissa miodon. Taxonomy (NCBI): domain Eukaryota; kingdom Metazoa; phylum Chordata; class Actinopteri; order Clupeiformes; family Clupeidae; genus Limnothrissa; species Limnothrissa miodon. The sequence continues at coordinate 13,149 of JAGFZM010004486.1, forward strand.
ATTTCTGTGTTTCTCAACATACACATGGACGGTAACAATCTATTAAGAGGTACTGCATCCTCTAATGTGCAAACTATGTTCAGTCATAAGGTCCAACTCACAACACAATACAAAAATAAAGTACCAGTATCCAAAACATTCCACACTGTAAATGAGAAAACGCAAAATGCCAGGCCCCACTGACTATTTGGCCCACTGTCTACTACAGCAGTCTACTTAGACCTACAAAGCTTTGGTTTAGTTTGAGCAGGAGGACTCAAAATCAGTAACATAACTTATGGGTAACTTGTGTTTTGTACAACACACACAAAGACAGTCAATCTGCTGAGAGGTATACTGTAATGTGCACTCTATGTCCTGTCATGGTCCAACTCGCAATACTACAATAAAAGTAAGTAAATAAAACCAAAATCAAAGTAGGCTACCAATATCCAAAACCCTGCAAATGTTGCACATATTGCAAACCGTACACAATAAAAGAGGGTCCAGTTGAACTATTTAATTATTTAGAAACGCATTCTGGGCGTCACTAATTGGAGATATCCGCCGATAACCCCACATGCTGACTGTTTATAGCTGGTTATCACTCTGCCTAAGCTGCAACGTAACAAAATCAACGGGGCTAACCTACAGTAGAAACTTGCTGCATAGCAACCACAGACGCTGTTCACTTGAACTAGTGCAGCGGAGACTGTCCAGCTGAATTGCAATTAAAGTAAAACGTTAAAAACAAATGTAAGATCTATGAACTAATTGTGTTGGCAATAAATTAATCTAGGAGCTGTTGAATGTTCTCCGTTGTGCAAAACCCCGAAACCATATGTTAGCCTATTCTGTGGTGATAACTGTCTCAATATTGTGTAGGTTATCTATTATCTTCAGATCCATCATAACAACATCGTCAAATTTAGTGAACATACAAAACCTACATGGCCTACTTTTGACTGTCCACTCAAGTAGTCCAGGCAAAACCCATTAACAGTGTAAGGTTTTAACCAACAATATGGCAATTATAAAACATTTAGGCTTATGTTTGTAGCTGCTTACCACCACATGCTTTCGTAGATTGGATGTGGAGGTCGTGTACGCTGAAAGCTCGGTTTGGCGGGGCAGGCACATTTTACATTGCATGATTATATTGTGGCCTTTTTTGTGTTTAAACGCGAATAGGTCATCGATATTTGCCCAAGGGTTATGACTTTCCTCAGCAGAATTTAATGCATCTTGATAAACAGTATGGTAAATGGTAAATGAACAGTCATGTCATGAAACGAAGCGAATGTTATGGAAACCGAAACACATTTTACATTTGATCACGCATTGGTTCCAGAAGTGAGGTTGCACCGTTTTTAGTCTATGGGTTGCACCCACCAGCACAACAATTTGAGCCCGACTTGAATCTTTACTTTTACGGTGTACCTCAAATAAATGTAGGGCCAGGTCGCGTAGCCTAGCGACAAGCAAACATTCCATGGTGCCATGTGGTTTGAGTTTGGGCACGTGCCAAGTTTGTTGTATCTAAGCAACAAAAGGAACTAAGAAGAACAACCGTTCAACCGGCTGTCTCTGAATCCTTGGCCACATGATACAACATAACACAGGTTGGGCTGTCATTTGATCTTTATGCCTTAAAATTTTGGTATAGATTATGTTAGGCAAGTAAAACGAAATTATTTGATTCGACTTGTTGCCTGTCTGAATGGGGAACGTGTGTAATCTTACCGCTCTCATGCTATCCGCACAATGCTCCCGTAAATATCGACGGTAGGCTAAAGCATGCAAAGAAAAAAAAAAAATGACACAGATTTACTGGTATTATGTATTGGTATTTATCGTGTTGCAGTCTATTGGGGAATATTCCACATATGATGGGCTTGGATTTGAAAATTATAATACTACATTCCAGGATCTTCAATGGTAACAGATAAAGTAATGATGATCAACATCTTGCTTAAGCCCGTGAATTAAAGTTTGTGAATTTAATGATGGATACGTCTAGCGATGAAGAGCTATTTTTTGTGGATATCTTCGTTTTCCAAAATAATTGCGTGCATACAGCATCGTTTTCAAAAAAGTTTCCGTTTACATTAAGCTGCATAAATATGCTGTCGAGAGCCGTCATACCTACGCTAAGCCTATGGGTTGCAGTGTAGGAAGAAGGAGAAAGCCATACAAGCCAATCAGAAGCCTCACGCCATTCCTCCGGGACAACCACCTCATTTTCGAAGTTCTCCCACCAGACAGCAGTCCGCCCAGGTCGGACCCGTGAATACGGAGTTTTCCAAAATCTCCACTTTGCCGGAGTTTTCAGTAAGAATCGTTTTCAGAGGTGACATCTCCGTTTGTGTGTAAATGAAAGGCGCAAAGGAAGGGGAAAATGTCCGTTTTTAAGAGAAAACGTATATGTGTAAACGGGGTCTCAGTGTTGCAGCGGAGACAACAAGGGGAGTTCTACCATCTCATCCAGGAATTAAAGCTCTATAATGACAGGTTTCGGCAGTAGAGGAGAGCCGGGACGAATGAAACATTGATATTTTCTCGTAGACCATTCACAATTCAAAGAGGAAATTTTGTTATCCCATACAGCTTGCAATAATAGCCAGACCCAGGGAAAATCGTGTCGATACTTACTGATCTGAAGTTAGACCCAGGTCATTTTAAGGGCGGAAATTAAATTCTCGTCTGCGCCAGTTTTTTAATATGTCATGTTTTGTTTGCGACATACCTACACTTATCACTTTTAAACAACAGATGAATTGATGGTGTAACATATCCGACAGTATGAAATGTCAATGTTTTTTTTAGTTTAGGAGAAAAACACTTGTTTCAACCAGAGAATTTTCAATACGGGGAGAATGTTCACTCTCAGAATCCCTCCGGGTGGAACTGCAACAAGAAGGAGTTCCCGAGCAAGTGATTAATGAATGGGTGGCAATGGAGCTGCACCCCCCAATACCACATTTCTCTTTACATATTTTTTTCTCCTAAAATGCATTAATTCATGCGATGCAGGATAACTTGACAATTAGTTGACCAATACAATTTTTAATATGTGTTGTTATTCCTAAAAACCCTTTTAAAGTTTACATGTCACGTGACACAAAAGCAAACCACTTTACAGCAATCGCTACTTTCTGCCTCTGTGACAGTCGGCAGCTGGTGCCAGGTTCAGCTCATGACGGTCGTAATCAGTCGTGATTTCTCGCTGACCAACCAGCATCCATGAGCTAAATGCTAGCATGTTACACGGAAAGCGGCCCATTCTATGACAAGCAGAAAGCACATGAGTGACTTTTTATTTCATTTCTAGTGGAAAATCTGTACTCAGGTAGCTACTACCACAGTGTATATTAAGAAATTAAGTTGTCAACTGTGACAACAATGAGTTTTAGCCGCTTAGCTCTATAGACCACCATTCTTTTTTCACTTGCTCGACAGCAAAACTAGCGGAATTTCAACAGATTGCAGGCAAAATCCGGTACAATGGAGTTAATAGAGAGTGGACCGGCTCCCCGTAGACAGGCTCTGTTTCAGCCGTCCTCCAGTAGGTTGTGCAAGTAGTCAAAGCAGTAGCTTACGCTTTGCGGTCAGTGCATTTAAAGGCGCTCTAAGCGATGCTGTTTCACGTCACTTCTTGTTGACGTTCGAAGTATTGTCAAACAAAACAGAGGATAGCTATCTCCTCCCCCTCCCTACCATGCCTCCTGTAAGACTCATGAACGTGCAACACTGTTATGTTTTGTTTTCGTTTGTTATGCTAGGTTTGCCCACTGTGTTTTTTTTGCCATTTGTGGAGCTTGAATTTCCCCTTGGGGATCAATAAAGTATCTATCTATCTATCTATCTATCTAGCCTGGGCTGTCTACTGAGACCGCATATTTTTACAGTGTGTTCAGGGGACAGGCAGCTAGCAGATTGTGAGGAGATGTTTGCTGTATGTAACAACACATGTTTTAGTCCTAAAAACGCGTCACATCGCTTAGAGCACCTTTAATTTTGAAATAATAAGCGTTTGCAAAGAAGTACTTACAACTATAACAAAAAGTGTGCAATTTGGAACCCATTTTTGCCCTTTACTCCACTATTTTGTTCCAGTATTTCAATATGATCACGTATAGACATTTTTGTCAGTAGGTAAAGCATTAAAGCAACTAGAAATATGACGATATAATCATAGGACGACGGCAGCCAAGCTCGTTTAAAGGGAGTCCCGGCTCTCCCCTACTTCAGGGTAGTGTCGTTGACTTCGAATACATTTTGGGCGTCCTGGCTTCTCACCTAAGGAGACTTCGAACAAATTACAGAGAGCCAATCCATGAGTTTTTCACCCATTTCTCTTCCTCGGTGAAGTTCTAAGTAGGGCTGGGCGATTTTACCAAAAATAAAAATCTCCATTTTTTTTTTTTTTTTTTAATTCGAGTTTCGATTCGATTTTCGATTTTTTTTTTCAAAGCTCTTAAAAATGATTGCAGACATCAAACACGTCAGTGCAATTATACTGCTGTGTCCTTGAACTAAAAACATGCTGCTCAAAAAAATAAAGGGAACACTTAAACGACACAATGTAACTCCCAAGTCAATCACACTTCTCTTAAAATCAAACTGTCCACTTGAGAAGCAACACTGATTGACAATCAATTGATTTTGTTATCAGCAAATTCAACTATGTAAAGAACAAAGTATTGAATAAGAATATTTCATTCATTCAGATTTTGGATGTTTTATATTAGTGTTCCCTTTATTTTTTTGAGTAGTGTATATACACACACTGGTAATACAAGGTTAATGAGGCTCTGTGTCATTCAACAATCAGATTTGACGTTTTAACCCTCGCTTTTAAGTTTTAAACCTTGCATTTCAACAGAATGGGCAGCATGTCTGTTGCTGTGTGTAACGTGATGGCCTTTCCATCCCACTCCCTTTTTATCATACGGCACGCAGTTTGTAAAAGTCTCCTCTTGGGATGGCAAAAATTTAAAGTACCCCTGACCGACCACCGTGTCTCATCAGTCCGTTGAAACCAGTTAACCTGTCAGATGCGTTACGGCAGCGCTAAACCAAGCCGTCAAAATACAATTAAAAGACCGGTTTATTTTTTAGAATGTTGATGAAGCCCACTAACTGTTAGCCTACGGCAGATGCGGCTTATACTTTAACTGTACACATCGGTAACGTAGGCAACCGAACATAGGTAACGTAGCAACCTGTTTGAAGCTAATTTGAAACATTGCAGAACAGAACACAACAGAAAATGACCGCTCTGATGAGACCTTGCAAGTTGAGTTTGAGGAGATAGTAGTGCTAATAATAATAAAGCAGTTGATCATCATTACCTTATCTGTTAACACTGAAGATCATGATAGTAGTAATTTCCAATTCACATTCCTAACAGTGGGCTAGTAATGCTGTGCAACTTCCAAAAAGTCATCTCATCTGATAATCTGTGTGAATGGAAACAAACAGACTACAGATAAATTTGATCACTTAGCGTTGATGCGCTCAACCACCGGCCAAATGGTCACATCAACATCCCTAGTCTCAAGTGTAGTTTTGTAGCATGTGTGCTAGATCTGCCGTCTCTGTTTTGAAAGTTTACTTCTCCTGCCCATGTTTGTGGTTGTGTTGCGCGGGGGAGTAGCCGGCTACATCAACTCGCGAGGGACAGTGGAACGGAACGTGAAAAATACCCAGATGTTAATGAAGGAAACAAAAACTCGAATTATGCTAAATCAACATCGGTTTTCATAACAAATTCGATAAATCGATTAAATCGATTTTTTGCCCAGCCCAAGTTCTATGTATATTAGAACCCTGCAAAGTCATATTTGATTGGTTAGGAGCTCTTATTTGCATGCGAAATTTTGCATCAAACAAGACCGCTCCGAAAGTTTTTTTCGTCGCAATGAACTTCGTCCTCGGTGTGTACATACTAATTGGAATACATGTGTTTAATAGCCTGCGTAAATTCGTGCGAATATTTCGTCCAAAAAATCGGACTTGGTGTGTACGGGCCTTTAGCCTGTTAGTATTAGCACTACTGTCTAAAGTTTTCTATAGTGCATATTGGTCAGTCATTATAAAGTCCTAACCTTTGTTATTTTTTTTATTATTGCTGATCCAACAGAGAGTGGACTAGGCATATTGCCACCAATGCCAAATAGCCGGGTTAATGCTGAGAGGACTTTTGCACTGATTAAACCAGATGCAGTTTGCAAATTTGCTGAAATAGAGGACATCATTCTTCAAGCAGGATTCTGTATATTACAAGTAGGTCATATATAATGAAATTATGGATATTGTTTCTGTTACATAATGAGATGTAGTACATCTTGTACTTTGAAGTAATAAAGGCCTAGATATCATTTCTAGGGCTTATCGTCACATTCAGGTAGTCAAATGCACTGTTATATCCACAATAAATCGAGCTAGAAGCTAGAGCTAGAAAACCAACCTCACAATTTTTAACCTTGATATTAGGGATGCACAATATATCGGTATAAATTTTTTTTATCGCATCAACATTGCGGTTTTAAGGAGTCTGAGGTTTTTTCCCCGCCTCTGACTTTTGAGTGACAAACCTATTAGCCAATCAAAATGGTCGAATCTCGCCAGGGATGTGATTCTTTCAGATTTTCCCGGCATAAAAATTCGAATTCAATTCCAATGAGCCATGCCTGCGCATAATTGATTATAAGCTGTACCAATAATGAAAAAGAAAACCCGCCCAAAATGCATAACGCGAGAGTAACATTTATATGACCGGAGTCAAGTAATGTAAAATGCAACCGCGTTAGAAGTTGTTAGAATGGATGCAGCGGTCTTGTATCAGCCCTACTACTCCTGTATCAAGTAGGCTACAGTGTCTTTAGTTCAGGTAGGCTTATGCTAATATTGTTTCCATGTATTTGTTTTTATGTCTATTATCTCATATGTCCAAGACTGAAGTGAGTGAATCTCAGAAATAGCTTGCCTAACGTTACAGTATTTCCTGAAATTATATGGACCGGGCTTTTATTTACTTAGATTAGGCTACCCAAAGCCCAGGCCTTATCAATTTTACGCAGGCCTTTATTGATTGCCGGTAGGCATAGTTTCTGCTAAGGTTTTCTGCGTCGTCTGGGTTGCTTAATGTAATTGATGATAAACCAGAGACGGTTGATGAAGCTCTAAAAGATCTTTGGATAAACCTTCCTGAACTTGGGCTTTGACACCGAACGTCCAATATAATTCGAATATTAAAAAAGCCTAATATTCTGTAATGGGTATTTTTTTGCTAATGCGTTTTCTTTTAAACTCATTCCGGGTTTTTTTATTTGTTAATCTTGAGCTCACTAGCAAGGCTATTCTTGGTCAGCTGTGCTTCTGTAGCAAGATCATGCAAACTCTTTCTATTTGAATGTGAACTGCGTGGTCGTATTGCGTCCCGACTTCAGTTGATTCTGTAGGCTATTCCTTCACTCCAACACTGAATAGCTTGTTTGCTCAATAATTTTAACAGCCGCATACTAAACCCTTAGTCTGTCTATAGTCTATTGACCCCGACTCATTTTAAATGCAGGGAATATTCCAGTTTAAAATGGAATGATGGCACAATACAACGTTGTAGGCGACGTTGATCTAACCGGAATATAATAACATATAGGAATATTCCGGTATGCACTTCCAATACTCTTCCACACATGTAGGCTATTATTCAGGATCTTTTTAAAACCGTTTTAACCAGAAGACTGATCTTACAGGCCGAATTTGATGTTCATGTAACCGTAGTAACAGACTCATACACTGCCTTCTGGTGGACAGGCAGCACTAGAATCTTTGATGCCTACAACTTGACAACTTGCTACGTTTGAGCACTTAATGCACTTAAAAGTATTGAACGCAAATATCGAAAATCGCATCGCAATATTTGTCAGAAAAACCGCAATTAGGTTTTTTCTCCAAATTTCTGCATCCCTATTGGGCCGATAACCACAATCGATGTGTATTCATCTAGTTGCTGGGTCGGGAGGGGGAGGGGGGATTTGGCCGTTTGTATTTGTTTGGGTAGCACAGGATTGTGGGATGTAAAACAGAAGAGCAGAAAAATATGTTGGCGGTTTGGGCGTTTTTCACTGTGTCGAAAGAAGACACTCAAAAAGCTGTTTCCAACAAAGTCGAGGTAATGCAAGGAGGGTGACGCGTCAAGTCATTCAACACCACAAATTTAATATGTCATTTGAAAAACCGCCACTCAGACCTACCCAAACAATTGCAGGAAAAAAACACTGCTAACATTAGCCAGCAGGCAAAAACGATACGGAAGTTACTGGACCAGATCAAGAAATTTGCCAAGGACAGTGCAAAAGCCAGATTAATAACTGACAAGGTAATGGAAATTAATGCTCTTGACGACCATCCATTTGCCATAGTGGAGGACCGAGGATTTCGGCGGTTGATGGAGCATATTGAACCCCGCTACAGCCTGCCAAGTCGGCGCTACTTTTCCAACGTCTTCCTCCCTGGTTTGTACGAAGTCATATCCACAAGTTGTTGGACAATGTGACTGACATTAGCTTCACAATGGATATATGGAGCTCGGATATAAGCCAGGGGCCGGTTGCACCAACAGGGCGTAAGCCTGGTCTTAAGCTATTTTGGTCGTAACTCAACATTCTAAGACCAACTTGATTGTTACACCGGTTGCACCAAGTGGGCTTAAGCCATCTACTCGCTAAGACCGGTCGTAAGTTTTACGCCTAGTCAGGGGTTGGCGTAAATATTATAATATGGCCTATTTACATTTATGCACTTACCAGACGCTTTTATCCAAAGCGACTTACAAAATGAGGATAACAATCAAGCTACATAGCAGAACCTTAAGGAGCATAGTGCTAGGGGATAGTGCTTCAGTTCATTTTAGTGCTAGGATAGAAGATGTTCTCTGAATAGCTGGGTCTTTAAGAGCTTTTTGAAGGCCTCCAGAGATGGCCCTGTTCTGATTGTTTTTGGTAAGTCATTCCACCAGCGCGGGACGACACATGAGAAGAGTCTGGATTGCCTTGGGCGAGGTGCCGGGACTGCCAGTCGACAGTCATTGGAGGACCGGAGTTGTCGGGAGGTAGCCTGAGCTTTTATGAGAGCGCTTAGATAAAAAAGGGCAGATCCTCTAAGCAGTTTGTAAGTCAGCATCAGTGATTTGAATTTGATGTGAGCCGCCAGAGGCAACCAGTGGAGCTCAATTAGCAGAGGGGTGACATGCGTCCTCTTCGGCTGATTGAAGATGAGACGCGCCGCAGCATTTTGGATCATCTGAAGTGGCTTGACGGCACAGGCAGGAAGTCCTGCCAGAAGGGCATTGCAGTAGTCAAGGCGTGAGAGGACCATAGTTTGAACCAGCAATTGGGAGGCTTGTTGAGTTAGGTATGGTCTGATCTTTTTGATATTGAATAGTGCGAAGCGGCAGGCCCGGGCAACAGAAGCAACATGGTCATTGAAGGTTAGCTGGTCGTCAATCATAACACCTAGGTTCCTGGCTACCCGTGAGGGAGCAAGAGACAAGGAGCCAGAGTTGATGCAAATGTTGTGGTGAATAGTTGGTTTAGCTGGGAGGACCAGCAGCTCGGTTTTTGAGAGGTTCAGCTGGAAATGATGGTCTTGCATCCATGCAGAGATGTCAGAGAGGCAATCCGAGATTCGTGTTTGGATGGTTGGGTCATCGGGTGAGAAAGACAGATAGAGTTGGGTATCATCGGTATAGCAGTGGTAAGAGCAGTGGTAGTTGCTATAGTTATGACGAAAATTGCAACTTAATTTTAATAAAAATGGCACGTCTGGGATGTACAACGAGGAAGCTTTTAGACGTAAAAGAATAATTAGGGACAGGAGTAATCCCCTAGATTTGTATAACAGCAATGAATTCAATGAAAGTTTCCAATTCGGCAGAAAAGACCTGCAAGTGCTTTTAAGATTGCGAATTTAGGCAAACGATGCCTTTGAAAACACTGTAGGGGACATGATTGGTATTTACAAATGCCTGTCGTGTCATTCGCAGAAAATCTTTGTCATTGAGTCGCCGTCTTCCGCGCTACGCTCACCAACGCGAAGTCTGCAGCAGTTTTGCCTTTCGTCGTTTATTGTATCTTAGCAATGCTCAGACCGGGCGTAGTTAAGACCAGGCGTAAATTGTGTTGGTGCAACCGACTTAAAGTCAAATTGGTCTTTGTTAAGACCAATCTTTAGAACAGATTTTAAGACCAGGCTTAGCAGCCAGTTGGTGCAACCGGCTCCAGATGAGTATGTTGAGCCTTACTGCTCAGTGGAAACTTTGAAATGAAGAGAGCTGTTTTACATGCGCAAGAGTTTGCAGGATCGCATACGGGAGTCGCCATCGCTGGCGCATTTGACTGCATGTTTGCTAAGTGGAAAACTAAAAAAGACAATGTGCATGTCTTTGTGACAATGCGCGGAATATGCAGAAGGAATATGCAGAAGGCAATGGAGGAGTGCAGCATTAAAAGCCTGGGCTGCATGATTCACACGCAGCAGCTAGCAGTGCACAATGGAGTGCTAAACCAGCAGAGTATTTCTGACAGTGTGGCGATTGGGAAGAAAATAGTCGGACATTTTCGCCACTCTCAACTCGCTACCTCTCGGCTGAGAAACATGTAGCAAGAGTTGGGCATGAAAACCATGATGCTACAACAAGATGTGGTGACCAGATGGAAAAGTATTTTTCTTATGATGAAAAGTCTACTGGATCAGAAGCGCGCGCTTGGTGTGTATGGAGCAGATCATGAGCTGCCTGTGTGTTTAAGTGCATATCAGTGGGGCCACATTGAAAATATGACCACGCTGCTCACTCCATTTGAACAATTAACGAGGGAGATCAGCTCACATCAGGCTACTACTGTGGACATGATTCCGTCTGTTGTGGCACTGAAACGTTTGCTGAGCAAGAGAGCTGACACAGACAGTGGGGTCCGCACAGCAAAGCACACACTACTGGAAGCCGTGAACGAGCGATTTGGAAGCGCTTTCTTTCAGCCGCTTTACTACTTGGCAACGATCCTTGACCCGCGGTACAAAGACTGGTATTTTGACATAGTCATCAAGCAAGCGGCGGTAAAGCGCTCCAGTAGCAAGTGGACAAAATGACACACAGCGACAGCGCTACGGAGACACCGGACACAGAAGAACCGCAAGAGAAGAAGATAAGAACAAGTCACGAGGGTGCATCCCTACTTGATATTGATACGATGGAACAGACCACTCACGTAATCTGGCGTAATCGTCAGGCAGGAGTCAGTATGTCTGTTGTGGTGACAGATTTGAAACATTACAGTTCTTTCCATTTACAACAGAGACAAAATAGTAAACTGGCAACTTAAACTTCTCGAATGGCACCATAACTGAGTTTACTTTCCGATGGTACTATTCAGATTGCGTTGACAGTCAGTTTGTTTTATCAGTAGTAGTCAAGTAGGAAACGTAGGAAAAGAGCATTACAGTAATCTTAAAGGAAACTTAGAGGTACCTAATGTATGTATTAGTTTTTCTGCATCCTAAAATTATAGGAATTTTCTAACCAAAGTTGTTACGTAGGTGAAAAAGTATGTTTTTGAAATATGTTTTACATGAGTATTCAGACCTGGTCAATGAATACCCTAAAGTTTTTAACTTGTACTGGATGAGGGCAAAAGCCACTAATAAGTTCTGACAGCAGTGTTAGTCAGCTGTTTAGGGCCTATCATCATGACTTCAGTTTTATCAGGATTTAAACATAAGACAATTTTTGTCATCCAGATTATATATCTTGTCAGTTGACTTCAAATTTACTTATCGCTATACAGTCGTTGGGCTTTATTGAAACGGTATAACTGGGTGCAATTTTTTTTTTTTTTTATAACAGATTCCAAAGGTAATATGTACAGGGAGAATAAAAGGGCCCCCAGTACCTTAGTCTTGTGGTACACCATACTTTACCTCATTGCGGCATGATGATTCATTATTAACATGTAGTGTGAACTGTAGACCACAGGTGCAATTATGCAATTTTTTTGCGTCTGAAAGTCACCCTGGAGCACTGCTAGATAATGTTATTCAGGCTCATTTAAAAGGGTTAGAACAAAACTTCTTATTTTTCACCCTCTGGCAAATTCAACCTAGTGACAGAGGATTCGACCAGAGACTGTTCCAAACGATCTTTGATTGGACCACACAAATGAAGGAGGTGTATCCAAGCGACTTTACATAAGTCAGGGATCTGTTCAGATTCATTTTAGCACTGCCATTTCTAGTTTGACGTTTACATGTAGAAGCAGGCAGGGGACAGTGATTTTTACACCATTAACAAGGTTCAAAGTAACTCCACACTTCATTGGTAGACTTCTGAGGGCCCTGACATTTAAAACGAGACAATGTGAATTTTGAAAGTTTACAGGTACTTTATTAAAAAGACAGTTTATAAAGACAGTACCTTCTCAGAATTTCCCGTTCACCGAAATCTTGAAATTAAATCACGATAAGTCGATTGACGAACAGATAGAACAGGGGAACAGATTGAAAATTATATTCTGTTGAAGTGCTTGGATTTCATCTGAAAATATATGCTGACTATCTACTTGAGCACTAAAGCACCAACAAATGATGAAACTGAAAAGAGTTTGACCAAAGACATTTATAAAGTTGTAGCTCGTCAATCGACTTATCGTGATTTACTTTTAAGATGGCAGTGACCGGGAAATTCTGAAACCACAAAAATAGTGATTTAGCTGCATAGACTATGCAATGCCCCTAGTGTAGCAGTGTAAGGCTAATGAAAGCTTTGGCTATAACGGTGTAAAATGCGGAATGCTGGGGGTGACCAGAGGCCGGTATTGGATATATGTTTGTACTCTGTAACATCTTTCAGTACAGCCCAGGTCAAAATCACACCGGCCTTCTCCTTTAAGCTACCGAACTTCAACAATAACAAGTTAAGCACGGTTTTGCATTCTATGAGCCCTTTAAGAGTTAATGGAATGGAGTGAGTCATTTATCACCTAATTTCTACGTTTTTCTTAGGCAGGATATTGTGTTGAATTAGGAGTTGTTTTTACTATCATTTACAAGTGAGGTGTCATGCACAAATTTAGCATTGTCTATTTATAATCTTTGAAGATATTCTTCCATGCAAGGCGGAAAACTTTAAGTTCAGTAGGCATTTTTTTCCAGTCTACGCACAGCTTGTTTCAATGAGTGAGTCTGTGTGGTATTCCATAGGACTTGTATTGTTTTCTTTTTAGATGTTGTGGAAATAAATGTGGAGTACAGTGCATTTGTAGAACATTGTCAGTCAGGCAATTGGTCAACTTGGGTAGGGTTGGTTTGATGTATTATGCTTCATTAGCAAATCAATGAAAAGTTGTACTTAATTTAATGTAATTTTTACTGTTGTATTGGTCAGGTAATGTAGGATGTTGAGATAGAGTTGTTAGTTGTTGTGTTTGTGCTCCATATGTTAGTCCAAAGTTAGTCCAAGGTTAGTCCATGCTAAATGTGCTCCATTAAAGATGGGAACACAGTTGTCAGGTTATTATTTGCATCATCCACAATGATGCTGAAATCACCAATATTATCACTTTTAATGACTACTGAAATCACCAATATTATCACTTTTAATGATACTGAAATCACCAATATTATCACTTTTAATGACTACTGAAATCACCAATATTATCACTTTTAATGACTACTGAGCACAGGAAGTCAAAGATTTTTGATTTGAAGTCAGTGCAGAGACCTGGCTATCTATATAATCAAGACTTAAATACTTTATTGTCAAGTGACAAAAAAAGTAACATTCACAAGATATAAAAAAATATACAATGTATAAGGTATAAAAAAACATGTGAAGGAGCAGGGAGCATAAATATAATAAATAACGGAGGCCTTTAGTCAATAAAAATATGTGAAACTAATGTGTAGGTTGGTAATTGCACATAGGCCTACATAATGTTACAATTGTTAAGAGTTTGGTTCATTTAAAATCTGGTTGAATCAGGTTAAGACTAAGTTTAGCCTCAGAATAATAAAACTTGACAAGGTTAGAATCGTACATTGTGTGCACTTTTTCCACTAAGCCCATAGTGATGTTTTTTTTCCTTGTGGGGTTGGGTTGGGGCGGGGGGGTTAGTTCATTGAATGGAAGATATTAATCTGGTTTTAGCCAAGTTTATTACCAGTGACAACATGTTTTATTAGGGCAGTCTTTGAGACCAAATTTTGGTTTTCAGTCATTTCTGGTCATGTTGTTTTTTTGTTTATGGTTTCGTATATGAGATTAGCTTTCTGATATTTTTTAGCGGCGAGATTGTTGACCGATACAAGGAAATGTGAAGATATCATACATGTGTGAACATACTATCTTGGCTTTCCTGCAATGGCTCCGCATCCATTTTAGAATTCAGTTCTACTTATGTTGTTTAGAGTTTATAGGCGGGCCCTTGCTTACTTACCTTTTTCCAGCCCTATTTAATCCTCAGGTCCCTTAGGTCATCTTGCAAAGGACTACTTGGTGAGACTTCTTACCTTGGTCAGATAGGTGATTGGGCCTTTGCAAGGCTTCTCCCCGTCTGAAATGTGCTTTATAAAACATTTTACTTACTTTTTTACTAGGTTAACGTTTTCCCAGCACCTCACTTGTTTTGCAGAGTCTACCTCCTCAAACTGTTTTTTTAGGTCTTGTCACTAGGAGTCTTTCTCAGAAATTTCAGTAAACAGATGAAACTATTTGCAAACATTCTCTTTTGTTTGTTTTGTTTGTATGCTGTGAATTTCAATGTACCTGTATTAGCTTGTGTTCTTTGCAATAATTGTTGAGTGTCTTGTTTCCCAGAAGCGGCAGCTGCAACTGAGTCCAGAACAATGCAGTGACTTTTATGGTGAGCAGTACGGAAGGCTGTTTTTTCCAAGTCTGACAGCTTTCATGAGTTCTGGACCAGTTATTGCCCTTGTGCTAGCCAGAGATCAAGCCATTGCTGTCTGGAAGGATCTGATGGGCCCAGTTAACAGCATGAAAGCAAGAGAGACACACCCTGATTGGTAAATTCAGTATTATTTTTCTCATTTGAAGTGATATGATAATGTGTCCGCCAGTAAAGTAGTCTGATCTGACAAAACAGTAAGAAAAGAAGTAATGTCACAGTTACTCAATGTAAACCTGGTTCTTTGAGGGAGAACACGAGACGTGAACACTTGTGTTGTCTTATTTCAGGCATGTGTTTTTTCGCAGCACAAACAATTCTTCCGCTTTCGACAGAGCAGTATAAGGCTACCCGTTCTTCCTCAGAAAAACAATGTTACATTAAGTAACTGTGATATTATCTTTCGGTCAAACCTCTCAAAGTCAACACTTGGGGTCGTGGCTGATACACGCAAAGGCCAAAAAAGGCTGGGAGGCTGAGAGCACATTGAAGGTGTTAAATAAAAGTTTAGGATCCAATACAAATGTCTGACCGAGGCGGTCAGAAGGCTGACAACATTGGCAGAAACATTTATTGTTAACAACTGCAAGAATCACAAGCTTGAAGGCCCAGAGACTCCACATAAAGCCCACACTGGCCTCCCGAACAACATTTCAGTTCCGTATTCAAGATGTGCTTTTCGGCTCATCATATTGGTAAGCACTCACATGAGCATTTGAGTAATCACATGGTCGTGGATTGATGATTAAAAGGGTTGATGATCACAGGCTTGTGTCATGTGAAACAAACATTTAGAGTTTCAATATAAAATAGCATTCATTATACTGTAGCATGAAATATAATTAATTTTATACTGCAAAGGCTACATGAAACCCTCAGGGGAACGTAAGCGTGTTACGTCATTTCCCCTACTGCTTGTGTTTGTAGCTGTGTGCCACGTTAGTCAACTGTCGAGATTATTTTAGATTTATTTTAATTCATCCACACGTTTGAGTTCTGTGTGCTACACTACTGCACTGTTAACACTATCTTAGATTTAATTTACACATATTCACAGTCTAAACTGTGGATCATTAATAAAGCCTCACTGCCTACACTCATAGTCCACAGCTAGTGCTAACTACTTTGGATACTGCACTATGCATTCCCCTCCTTGCTCTCCTATCTGTTGTCCAGCTTGTCAGATGTTTAGTTATTCCAAAGCCTCCTTTAGTGATAATGGTACGTGTAATACATGTAGACAGCTTGCCCGCTTGGAGGCGAGGATCTCAGATCTAGAAAGTTGCTTTCACGCATTAGCTAACAGTAGCAACTTAGCATCAGCTAGCCCTGTTGACCGCCTAGCAAGCGTGGACGCACCAGATAGCTCACCCCCTAGCCAGCTAGCCAGTCAACTGGCAGCATCCCCTTCGCAGCAGGGACAGTGGGTTACGGTGAGGCGTTCTAGTTGCAGAACGAAGTCCCAAGCTCACCACCAACCACTTCAAGTTTCTAACCGATTCTCCCCTTTAAGTAATCCTCCCAACCAAGACAAAACTCTTTATTTAATAATATAGAGTTATAGAGGTAATTGGTGCTTCTACAGTACGAAAGGTGAAGCTGGCGACACCATCGGCCATAGTCACTTCAATCTCTGGGTCTAGAGCGAGTGACATCTCTTGTGACTTTTGAATCGAGACAGCATTCATCCTTCGAGGGCGGGTGCTGAGCTCCTTTCTAGGAACATTGACCGGCACTTAAACTCGGCCTGTTCCTGACATACAGTACCAGAGTTGGTCCAGGTAGCAAAATTACTGTCTTAAAGGAGAAGTCCGGTGTGACTTGGACCTGGACTGTACTGGAAGATGTTACAGAGTACAAACATATATCCAATGCTTACCTCCGTTCACCCCCAGCATTCCGCATTAAACCGTTTTTAGCCAAAGCTTTCATTAACCTTACACTGCTAGCTATAGGGGTACAGCTTTGCCTATGCAGCTAAATCACTATTTTTAGACCATTAACAAGGTTCGAAGTTACTCCACACTTCACTGGTAGACTTCTGAGCGCCCTGACATTTAAAACGAGACAATAAGAACTTTGAAATTTGGATCACTAAATATTCGCTTGCTCTCCTCAAAGACCGCTCTAATATACGAGCTTATTACCGATAATGAAATTGACATACTTTGCCTGACCGAAACGTGTCTAAAACCGGACGAATACCTTCCACTTAAAGCATGACTCACTAAGTTGGTTGTTATTACACCCCAAAGCTACAGAGGGCGCTCTAAAGAAGGTACCCTACGTGAAACTGTTGTAAACCCCCAGCTCATACTCTTTGCCTCTTGTTGTTGTCTCAGCTGAATCGCGAACATACATGTATTCGTTGTGTACTTAGTGCCTCTTTAATGAGGCTACTCCTCCAAGTCACGTTAATTACCACATACCTCAACACTATAGAGTTGGCAAGTGACCCGGAAGCCTGTAGTTTTTCTTGTTAGCATTTCACGACATCCGGTTCCGAAGGTTTTTCCACTATGGGAAATCCCATGTTTTTTTTTTTTTTTTTTAATTATATTTATTGGTCTTAACACAAGACAATCAACATACAACAAAACAAGACTCTGCTCACAGATTATATACATACAGACAAGTTAGCTCATTAATGAATTATTGTTTGACAGAATGAAAATATAAAGGAATATGAAACTGAAAATGGGATACAATGGCATAGGATAAGATATGACACTGTGGCTGGAAAAAAAAACATCAAATTTACATGAATCCTCTTATTAATATAGTTTAAATATTAAATCCCATAAAGGACATGAAAGGTCCCCATATTCTGCGAAAAATATTGTCCCTCTCATGTAATTTACTTGTCAGGTAATCCAGTGACATGTATTCTATTACAACATTATACCATTGTGTTCTTGAAGGGGGTTTGTCTGTTATCCAGTTCAATAAGATACATTTCCTAGCACAAAAAGTCAACAGACTATATAATTTGTCTTTGTATTTATAATTTATAAAGCAGTTTGATATCCCAAGTAACATGTAAAGAGGGTCACACTGCAGTGATACGGACAAAATCTGGTTTATATCTTGCCCCACAACACTCCAGAAACGTTTAATTTTCCAACAGGGCCACAAGCAATGAGTAAGATTCCCTATTTCTATTTTACATTTGGGACCCTGAGGGGAGAGGTTACTATTGAACTTATTTTTAACTGAATTGCTTTAACCCTGTTACAGACACTCAAGGTCCTCACATTTTCCCATGGCTCGTCTCATTCCTCACCTGTAATATCTAGACCAAGTTCTTCTTCCCATTTCACCTTTAGATGTAAAGTACCTGCAGTAAAGTATTCTTTAAGCAGTCTATAAAAGAAACCAATGGAATGTCCCATCTGTAATGAAAAAAGCTGTCGCCCAATGTATGAACTGCTTTGGCTAGAAAGAATTGTTGTATCTTTTTTAATGAAATCTCTTATTTGAAGGTAACGGAAACAATCTTGTTTTGGAATATGAAATTTAACTCTCAACTGGCAAAAGGACATTAGAGTGGGCCCATCAAATAAATCACCTAGCCTGGAGATCCCTTTAGCATTCCAGGTCTGAAAAACAGGGTCTGTTAATCCTGGTCAAAAATCTATATTGCCACATATTGGTGTAAAGATAGAAGAATTTTCTAACAACCTGCCAGGCCTTAACAGTATGAATTGTAAGGGGATTATGAAATGCATTAACTAAGGGCTTTCTTATAAATAATAAATTTGAAAGGGGTATTTTTGACATAGAACTTTCTATGTCCAGCCATATGGACATAGGGTCTTCACGTATCCAGTCAGTAATATAACGAAGATGTGTACTAAGCTGATATTTCCTAATGTTAGGAAGGTCGGTTTCTTTTTTGCCCAAATGAAAGAGCTAAACCAACTGTTCAGACATTTTAGAGTTTTATGAGACAAGAGAACTGGAATCATCTGGATAGGGTAAAGCAATCGAGGCAGAACATTCATTTTCAGGAGAGCTACACGTCCAAGCCATGAGAAAGGCAACGTATTCCATCTCTCAAGATCCATTTTAATACGTTCAAGCAAAGGGGCGAAATTACCTTTATACATTTTATCAAAATTAGGGGTGATGTATATTCCTAGATAAACAAAACCAGACGGAGACCACTTGAAGGGGAATGGACATGGGTTCTTTGGTTGATACTCAAGTCTACCCAGGGGCATTGCTTCTGATTTGTCAAAATTCATTTTATATCCTGAAAAGGCACTAAATTTACTGATAGTATCAATGAGATTAGAAGTGGAAATCTCAGGCTTAGTCATAAGGATCAGGACATAATCGGCATACAAGGTTATCTTGTGCTGTTTGTTGCCAATAGGCAGACCACTTATGTGCTGATTTTTCCTGATCGCCTCGGCCAAGGGCTCTATAACCAGAGCAAACAACAGGGGGGAGAGGGGACAGCCCTGCCTGGTGCCTCGCTGTATACAAAAATTGGGAGATCGTAGTCTGTTAGTAAGAACAGAGGAGAGAGGGTTATGATAAAGTAATGGAATCCAATTGATTTTTGACTTTTGATTTGCATTCAGTAGCCTACGCATATTATTACATGAATTACGACCTTTAATGAAGCCTGTTTGGTCCTCATTAATGAGCACAGGTAGTGTGCCTTCTAATCTTGTAGCCAATATTTTGGAGAGAATTTTTAGATCTACGTTTAATAAAGAAATTGGCCTATAGGAAGCGCACTGCTCTGGCTGTTTCCCTTTCTTCAAAATCAAGGAGATGTTGGCCTCTCTCAAAGACGCTGGTAGGATGCCTCTTTCTAAGGAATCTTCTAACATGTTCAGCAGTGGTTCAACTAAGAGGTTCTGAAACTGTTTGTAGAACACACTGCTAAGCCCATCAGGCCCAGGAGCCTCTCCAGAGTGTAATGCACTGATGGCAGCCAGCACCTCGTCTTTGGTTATTGGTGCATTCATTCATTTTAGACTTATGATCATCTGCCAGTTTGGGAAGATTAAGAGATCTGAAAAAGGTAACCATTAACTCTGAGGTATCCTGCTTTAAGTCTGAGCAATAGAGATTCTCATAAAAGTTCTTGAATGTGTTATTTATGGCTACAGAGTCAAATATTTGCCTCCCTGTATTATTTATAATTGAGGGGATGATTTTAGAATCTGATTTCTTCTTGGTTAAGTAAGCCAAGTATCTCCCTGCCTTATCACCCTGTTCGTATGGTCTCTGTTTTGCAAATCAAATTTTTGTCTCTGCATGTTCTATTAACAGGGAATCTAAGGCTGAGCGTATTGCAGAAATTTCTTTAAGTCTCCTTCATGAAGGCTTTGCAATATATTCCCTTTCAGCCACCTTAAGTTTAGCTTAGAACTTTTGAAAAGAAAGTATATTCTCTGTCCGCTGGATGCTGGGTTCTCCATATATCTATGTAATCCAAATCCTCACAAAGAGCGTTGATGAATTTAGAATGGTGAGAGGATATTTGACCTGCAGGGAATTTGTCAATACAAGGGTTTAAGTGGCAGTTAAAATCCACTCCTACAAAAGTATTTCTGACATTGAGATTAGCTAGTTCAGAGAATGCTGTAGCTAGGAATTCACTGGGGTGCCCTGGTGGATTATAAACATTCATAATGGCAATCACCTCTCCATATAGTTCCCCTTTAACAATAATATACCGTCCAGTCTTATCCTTAATGCAATGCATGACTTTAAATGGTAGATTTTTTTTTAAACAAAATAGCAACTCCCTTGCTCCTTGATGTAAAAGAGGAAAAAAAAGTTGCCCTTGCTGTCATTTTAAATGTTCCTTGTCATCTAAATGTGTCTCCTGCAACAAAGCAATATGAACCCCTTCCTTTCTAAGATATGTCCGCTTAATAGGTGTATGAATTCCATTGACATTCCAGCTACATAGTTTGAGTAAAGGCACAGTCATGTCAATTTACAAAATACAAAGGAAAAATGTCCTGAGCCACATACTGCCTGCATGTTAGAACATAATAAAAGTGAAAGATAAGCAGAGTACTGAACATCAAACATAAGAGCAAAGAACAAACAACTGCTAAACAACTTAGCATTAAAACTAAACACTGTCCTCCTCTAGAGCAGTGTTTCTCAACCGGGGTGCCGTCTGGCATCCTCAGGGGTGCCGCAGAAACGTGGCTGACCCAAAAATGAATGCAACATTTTTTTTATCTTTACTTCAGTTTTGTCACGCAGTTAAGTAAATTAAGACCACACATCAGAGAATCATTTCGTAAAGTCAAATAGTATAGTAAAGTAAAGTATTCAATTCAATTCAATTCAATTTTATTTATATAGCGCATTTTTACAAAAGGCATGTCACAAAGCGCTTAACACAAGAGGCCCAATGAGCAACAGGGGCAAGGAAAAACTCCCTCGCAGCGTTTTTTGTTTTTACTTGTTATGGTAGAGGAAGAAACCTTGGGCAGTTCCGACGGCTCAAGGGGCTAACCCAACTGCCTAGGGCAGGTTTTCAGTCTCTTAGATGGTGAGTAGTCCACTATTATTCCATTAGATACATATTACAAGAAAATTTTGGTAAATAAAGTACAGTAATATAGGAGTCCCATTAGAATCCCAGGATATAGTCCCATGTCATTAGGCGCAGTCAAGCCAGGGGCCAGCTAGAGGCTGTAACAATCATGTCAGGGTCATCTGTGAGCTGAAGGCAGACCGCCCAGGAAGCCAGAGATGCAGGATCAGGCAGTGGAGGGCAGGGGTGACCCTCAGCAGGGAGGCAGTGGCATGGACAGTGGAGTGGGTTGAGGACCATTCAGGAGTGCCGCCGGATCACGTTGGAAGAAGGTCCCAGGAGAACCCAGGAGGTGCAGGCGCAGGCAGTGGAAGGCAGTGATGACTCACGGCAGGGTGGTAAAGGCATGGAAAATCAGAGAGGAGATGAGTTAGAACAGTCTCCATCAGATTTCTGAGAATGTGAGTCATATTGCATGTGAAACCATATACAGATGTTGGCTAAGTGAAGAGAGAGAAGTAAGTGGAGAGGAAAAGAGAGGAGGAGAAAGACAGAGTGAAAATTGTACGGCTTAACAGATGGGTGGATTGTGGCGGCATTAAACTATAGCAGCATAACTAAGGTATGATGTATAACAAGCCAACACCACCAAAGGAAATGGTCAGTGGCCACCAAGCCCTGGACAGGAGCTTACAGCAGAGGCAGTCCTTTCCAATAAAACCCTGAGGAGATGTGGCTTACCATACACCATCCCTAACTAAAGGGGTCAGTAAATAGAAAGGTTTTGAGTCTAGACTTAAAGGTGTTGAGAGTGTCCGCTTGACGAATGTTAGAAGGGAGTTTGTTCCACAGGACAGGCGCACGATGGCAGAATTCTCTTCCGCCCATTGTGGATTTTGATATTCTAGGAATTACTAGGAGACCAGCATTCTGTGACCTTAGGGGTCTAGAAGGGTGGAAGTAGAAGTAAAATGCATGACCTAGGCAAATACTTTATTTTATGTGTATATAGCGCGAAATCAATGAGTTGTCATAGTAACGTTTCGTCGTGGTTTATTAGCCAGCAACATGGACAGGTTTTTGAATAGAACAGCTTCACAGTCTGAACATTCTGAATCTGAGCCCTCAACATCATCTTCATCTGGTCATTCAGTGAAGGAGGTAGAGACTTCCAGCAAGGCTAAGAAACAGTATGATGACATTTAACTCACATTTGGATTCATCTTCGCTGGCGAGCCATCATGCCCTCTTCCCCTGTGCCTGTTATGTGTTGTGAAATTGTCCAACCAGGCAGTGGTACCCAGCAAGTTGAAAAGACATCTGACCACTAATCACCCATCACATGCCAACCAAAGCAAGGAATATTTTATTCATTTGAAAAGCGAACACAGCCGACAGGAGCAGGTGATAGTGTGCAACAGTGTCCAAAAATGCACTGGAGGCTAGCTACATGGTAGCTGAAATAATAGCCAGAGGTGGAAAAACGAGTAAAAATCCAGGCTCAGAAAGTATGTTTTCCTTCTAACACAGCTAATGGTAATGAACATTCAAGACCGGTAGATCAGCTACTCACTGAAGTCACCTGTGTTAGAAGGAAAACATGGCAGGATTTTTACTCGTTCTTCCACCTCTGAATAGCTAAAGCTAAAAAGCCCCACATTATTGCCGAACAGGTCATATTTGTTAGGGTTTTGCGGAAAGGACACAAATGCAGACTCTTACAGGCACAGGAAATCTTTTATTTTTTACGAAAATAGGACAAGGCTACAGGACTAACAGACAACAAATCAGACAAGCTAAACAGGGCACGGTTAACACAGAACACAAAGGACAGGCAACACAGAAGGCACAGACTACACAGCAACTACAATAGTACAACTGAAACAGATAACATAGAAGGCACAAACAGAATAGACGCAACTGCCAAGACAAAGGATGAAATTAAACTAACAAAATGTTCAAACCAAAACACAGACAAGATTAACAGGCAAGCTAGACGCGGACAGGCAACACGCAGACAAGCTAAACGCAGACACCAAAATCAACAACTGAACATGCAACACTAACTATCTAGACACAGACAAGCTAAACACAGACAAGCTAAACACATACAAGAAGCTAAACAAGAGCTACAGGACACATAAACAAACACAGGGACTAAACACTCACTGGATAAAGGATACAGATAAAGACGGCAGGAGAACAGGCAGAAACAAGACAGCGCAAGCACGTGCAGAAACACAGCTAACAAGACAGCCAACATGGACAGACGGACAAACACAGAGGACAGTGTAGACAGAACTTAAATTCAAGACCTAATGACAAATGGAACACAGGTGTACAGACAAAATGGCGGGAAAGCAAAGACAGGAAGCCGAACAGGGGGAGGGCGGGGCGAGAATCAAAACAAAGGACACATTACATGGCAGACAATACTAAAAACAACCAGCAGGGGGAAACAGAACACAAAGTCCAGGACAGGATCCTGACAGTATTACCAGCCTGTATGGCTATTGTTGACAAAATGGTCGGCCCACAAGCAGCTAAAGAGATTGCAAAGGTACCACTTTCGCATTCTACAATTGGAAGACGTATTAATGACATGTCGGCAGACATAGAAGAAGTGGTTTTAGAGAAAATCAGGCTATCTGGAAAATTCTCTCTGCAAGTTGACGAATCAACAGACGTGAGTGGCCAAGCACAACTTTTTGGGATTTGTGAGATTTATTGATGGAGGACAAATTCGTTAGAACTTTTTGTTTTGCAAGAGTTTGCCGCACAAAACAACAGGAGAGGAAATATATCGTGTAACATCAGAGAACCTTGAACAGGGAGGTCTAAGTTGGAAAAATTGCATCAGTGTCTGCACCGATGGAGCTGCTGCGATGACAGGCAGTGCCGAAGGTTTCACCAGCAGGATCAGAGCGCAAAACCCAAATGTTCGCACAACACATTGTTTCCTTCACAGAGAGGCACTAGTTGCTAAGTCCCAAGTCGTCTTTTTTCCATTCTGTGCGAGGAAATGGGAGCCGAGCAGCCGCTCTGCCAATGCAGGCACAAGAACAACTGGCAGAGATGACTGAAGATCGGACACTAAGGATGAAATTTAAAGATATGACCTTGGATACATTTTGGATATCTTTGGAAAACGAATATCCGATATTGTCAAGTAGCACCGTTGACATACTGTTACCCTTTGCTACAACATATTTGTGTGAACTGAGCTTTTCGACATTAACTTGCATCAAGAACAAGTACAGAGAGCACCTAAGAGCTGTGGACCAGGAGTTACGTGTGTTTTTTTTATCCATTCCTGCGAGAATAGCGTGGTTTTGTGCATCCTCCCAGGCCCAAGTCTCTCACTAAGAGTAAGTCACACTTGTGTGTGTGTGTGTGTGTGTGTGTACATACGTGCATGAGTAGTTGTATGGTACATCCATTACACATTTGTTTGTCTTCAGAGACATGTATTCTATTGATAATTTATAGAACATTAAAAACAAAGTTTGGGGTGGCATGAGATTTTTCATATATGTAAAGGGTGCCGCAACTGAAAAAAGGTTGAGAAACACTGCTCTAGAGAGTCGAGCGAAAAGGTTCTCTAGCAGCAAAAGACAAAACTCAGTGTGCTGCGTGGTGGCGCTTTTATCTAGCCTGTCGCATAGTGGGTCACTGCAAAGTTCAACATACTCACGTCCTCACTTGGATCTCACATGAATACAGTCCTCAAAATTAAAAGTGGCAAATTTTTAAAATAAAAATAATAAAGAGGCTGGAATCCATACCACTTAGGAGTCATCATCACCGCCGGTCGCATCAAGGGAGTTAAAGGGATAGTTCGGTTTTTAACACATTGAGCCCCTTTCACAGGTTGTCTAAAATGCAATAAAGTGGTTGACATCGAAATTTTGTCGACTGCTTCTGTCTCGGCTATTTGGGAAATGTAGAATTGCCTCTGCCTGCCTTCAAAATGGCTAGCAATGGGCATGTGTTGTTTCTGTCCTTAAAACACTGGTTTTAAAAAAGTGCTTCTCACCAAGTGGTTAGTGGTGCTCGATGATGTTCCAAAACATGTATCGTAGCGAAATAAAGCTTCCGTAATGTTTTATTTGGCACTTTGTTTATATGAAGGAGCAAATAGATCACTATGGGATTTACAAAATGGCAAATAAAACATGACAGTAACTGTATTTTGCTACGATACTTTGGTTGGAACATCAGCAAACGCCACTAATAACTTATTATTCTTTTAGCTTTTTACTCTTTCCTTTAATCTTATTTGTTTGTTTTCTTACTTTATTTTATCCACTATGTTTTTATTTTCTGTCTTTGTAAAGCACATTGAACTGCCTACTTTGTGTATGAAATGCGCTATATAAATAAACTTGCCTTGCCTTGCCTTTGTGGCCTTGGCTAGGCTACTGCTGAAAACAAAACTATATATATGAGCTATACGAATATAGTTATGTAGTCATCATAGGAGTTTAACAGAGTTAGACATTAACAATCATTGGTGATAAAACTGAGTACACTTACAGGGGTTAAGTTGAACAGTTTCACACCCAAGAGATGAAGCAGATATGCCTGATCGTACACACACAACATGGCTCACTCTTCACTTAGCTCATCCTAACTGGCTCTTAGCCTCTGCGGTCCCTAGTGGCCGGTGGTAAACTCTGCAGTCTTTATCTCACGAATCGACCAAGGCTACTTATGTAGCCACGGTTCAATAAGAGATAGCAAGTTGAACATGCGATAATGTTACCTATACCTATACAAACAAGTCGAGCAAACAAGCACAATATTTTCCACATCCCCCCTTCCCTTACTCTGTATACCTAACCGTTTACCCACCACACATCTAGCTCAATAGCTAGAGTTAGTCATTACCAATGGTTTGCCTAATGAGGGGATAGACAATGATTTTCACTTGTTTGTTACAAACAAACGAGTATAAAAGTAGTTTAGCTTGTGGCTACAAGTCAAAGAGGGCTATGAAATTAGGCTAACGTTATGTAAAATAGCTTAGACGAAGCTAAATGAATAAATAAAATAAATAGCACTTCTGGTACTGTTATTCATTGCAAGTAAATCTACCCAGTTATAACATCCCAATATCCTCCTAGCGTTACTCAAGGACAACATGCAGATGATCTAACAGTAGGTGTATATGTAACCCCCCCGCCCCACCCCCACTCCAATGCATGCATATGGACATCTAACATTTAAAACCAATAGGAATACTTGAAATTGATGGTGGTGGTAAATATTCATGAAAAGGCACACATCTGTGAAGGGGTAACATAGATTATGAACAACTAAAAATGTTACACATTGGACCTTTAAGAAAAAAAGTTAGGCATACCAGTGCAACCATGGCAAAAAGTTAGTTTAGAGCCCAAGAGCTGTAATTTAAAGCGTTACAGAACTCATTTCAGGTTGTTTCCCCCTGACGTGGCACTTATTCCTTTTCCCTTGTTTTGTGTGGACACATTGGTCAAAGCTTGCGTGGGGGTGCACTCATTTTCCTGTCAACTTAACGTTTTATAAATACCAAAGCTTGCGTAGAACATGGCATATGCATTGCTTGGACAGTGTATTTAAGCAATAAGCCATGAGAGGCTGTGAGTATACGTTGATTTTAGAACAGCTGAGGGGTGTTGTTAGGCACGACGCGAAGCGGAGTGCAGTTAAACCCCTCAGCTGTTCTAAAACCAGCGTATACGCACAGACTCGAGTGGCTTATTGCTTATCTAAAACTGTTTAAGTAAATTGAAGATTTCACCGCATATAACCATGTGCTTTAAAAATAAAATGTATTGTAGTGTATTGTAATAACCATTCTTCCGCGAATACATATAGTTCATTTTGGAGAGTGGTTGCCAGGCAGCGCTACATGCTGCTTCACTGAGATAGGTAACAGTTTTTAATTGACGTTCGATTGCGCAGTAATACAGAAGTGAAGAGGCACCGGTGTGTGTTTATAGTCATTTTACAACGGCTTGGAAGGCAGAATCAGCCAATCACAATCAAGAACCAATGAAGCAGATTTAGAGTAGCAGCCTGACATGATGATAAAGTCAGAGAGTGAAATAAAATACTCCTAATATATAAAGCTCATAATGGCCATGCTCCTGCATAGATGAAAGACTTACTTGTACCCTACCATCCTTCCAGACCCCTAAAGTCACAGAATGTTGGCCTCTTGTAATTCCTAGAATGTAAAAATCCACAATCAGATTTTTGTTTTTGTGCCTGTTTTGCGGAACAAGTTTTTAGTTGGACACCATTCAGGAGGTTTCAGAATTAACTGGAAAAGAGTCTCATTTACTGACTGAAAATGCTTTTTGTCTTTTTATTGTATTTATTTCCATCTCATCTTATTTAGGAGGTGGGGTCTTATTTTATTGTGATATTGTGATTTTGTTGTGGGTTTTTATGGCTAATGCTTTACTCCTCAATACAGCTTGAGAGCCAGATATGGAACCTCAGACCTCCGAAATGCGGTGCATGGCAGTGACAGTTTCTCTGCAGCAGAACGAGAAATAAAATTCATTTTCCCAGATGGTAAGTGATACTATTGAAGGGTTCCTATTTTTTTTTAGACATTTTAAAACTTGACCTTGAAATGTTTTGTTCATTACCTTGGCCCATATAGAATATAAAGAAATGACCATACGTCTAGTCTTACCAGGTTATTAAGCATTTTACTCATGTGATGATAATGTATTCCAGTGGTTCCCAAACTTTTTTTTTCTGGGCCCCCCTTTGGGCCCCCCCATACATACACATTTTGTTACGGTTTATTTCACACATTGTAATTATTAAATATAATAAGTGTTAAACCTCAACCCTTTTTAAAATAAATAGTAACTGTAGAACTGCAGATAAGACTAACTGCAAATTGTAATAAGAGTAAGAGGTTTCAAGCCCCTTAACTGTGTAATATTCAGTATTCATTGTGTATTGTTGGAACATTGTAAGATTTAATGATTGTGTATTGTTGGAAACATTGCCTCTCTTCCAAAATGGGTTTTAAACATGACCAACTCCCTGAGAGGAAAACAAGACCCAAAAGGAACAAAAAAATGACACCTTTAATCCTTACATCTTTTCAATGACTGACATGGGCCTGCTTCATGCTACAGATCTTGTCAAATCTGGGTTGCAATTTTGAGACTGCCACCCTGAGTTAATTCTCAATGTCCAGCTTTGATCTGTATTTGGTTTTGATGGAGGCCACAGCAGAAAATCCTACCTCACATAAGTAGGATGTGGCAAAAGGAAGGAGTGTGGTCAGGGTTTTCTTTCCAAGAAGTGGGTGCTCTTTCTCCACTCCAATCCAAAATGCTGTCAGTGTCCTTCCCTGAAACTGAAGCCTAAGTGTTGAGTCATAGGTGACATCTATGAACTCTTCCTCCTCTGATGTGCTGAAGTCAGCAGGTGGTAATGCACTGAAGGGATCAAGGGTCCAGTCATATTTTTTTGGATCTCACATCAGGAAATATCTCTGGAAATGTTTCTGAAGTGCAGAAATGTGTGCTTTCATGCATGGGATCAGTGTTCTGCAGCTTGTTGTCTTCAATGAATGACTTCAGATTCTCAAATGAGTCCACACGTCCAACTTTCACTCGCTGCAGCCACATGTCAAGATTTCTCATGAATGATGTAATTTTATCTGCTAGATGTGGGAGGTGTGTATTTGCTCCTTGCAACAGTAAATTCACTTCGTTGAGTATAAGAAACGTGTCTCTGAGGTATGCAAGTTTCATGAGGTACTTGTCACAGTAAAAATTGTCAGCAAGATCGCTGCCCTCTTCCTACAAAAAAATGTGGATTTCATCTCGCAGTTCAAAGATCCTGGTCAGCACTTTCTCATGGGACAGCCATTGTGACTATGAAACAGAACAACTGTGTGGTCGGATCCCATTTCCTCGTACAGTGCCGAAAAAATTCGGGCTTTGACAGGTCATGTTTTTATTTAGCCTCTTAACACTCTGGGCTATTTTGGGGGTTTTGCTATAAATGTGTAATGATTGTTCAGGTTTATATCCACTCCTGAGAGTCTAAGCTTTCAGAAGGTATCTGACATTACTATGTTATAACAATGGCACCGCTGCTATGGGTCAGAGGAGGGACATCAGAGTGTTAAGGGGTTAATTCACTGTGGCAATTACATGGGTCATTACATCATTCAGCCTGGGACTAAGCTGTTTAGACGCCAGTGCTTCGCAGTGGATCATGCAGTGCGTCCACTGCACATTGGGGGAGACGCGTTTGATCAGCGTTTGATCAGCGCTTGATCAGCGCTTGCAACCCTCCCCGTTTTCCAGCCATGGCCTGTGCCCCACACAGTCCTCCCATTTCAAATTGGCCTCTTTCAAGTAAGTGTCAGTGATTTTAAACAGTTCTTCCGCTGTAGCTCTGCCAAGATTTTGTTTGCAGAAAAGTAATTCCTCCCTCATTTCATCTCTATCTACATATCTGACATACGTTATCAATAAACAGTCTTTGTTGATGTCAGTTGCCTTGTCCATCTGT
The DNA here is from genome assembly GCA_017657215.1 of Limnothrissa miodon. NCBI lineage: Eukaryota > Metazoa > Chordata > Actinopteri > Clupeiformes > Clupeidae > Limnothrissa > Limnothrissa miodon. Next base: position 43,149 of record JAGFZM010004486.1, read on the forward strand.
TGGGAGAAGCGGCTGTCTCTCACCTTTTCATTAAGTTGCTCCTCGATGTCCCTTAATAGCCTCGCCCTCGCCAATCCTGCCCTGTACTTTCATTTCATTTCGTACAGAGGGTCTGGGACCGCTGCATTGACAATCGTTCTCTCATTAGATATGTAGTTTAAACTGATTGGATCTGCCTTTACCCAATTGCTAACACCTGGTCGTGACATATACAACGCGACGGCTTGTGAAGTATGATAGCTTCCCGACCATTTAGACCAGCCACTTCCTTGGAAACTAACGGAGCAAGCTGGAAAATCAAACTTTTCCCGAAACCTGTGGGTAGTAGGGCCACGACATCTTTTCCGCAGATAAAGTTAAATAAACATTGTTCTTGTTCAGACTTCAGTTCCTGTATGTTCCGAAGTGTTCCCACAACGGACTAAATAGCCTCCTGTACTACGTTCGCTGCCGCCATTGTTATTGTGCACAATGCGCAGCCGTGCAGCCAGACAACGTAACACACAAAGGCTTGTGTAGGCTTATCTTTTTATTAATAACACCTGATTTATCGTTTATAGTCATAATCATATGGTGTTTCCAAGCACTTTCAGACTGAAATAAAGGCTGTTTTCATTTGAATTACAATTCCTAGTATGTCAATTTAATGGTCGTGGGGGCGGGGCGAGTTGTACAAATAGATACAGTGATGCTGGGCAGGCTGGGGCGGGCCAAATAATTTCATATAAGCGAGACCCGCGGGTTGGAAAAATACCCGACCCCGCGCATCACTAAAAGATCCTTGAACAGGTTAAGTGTCTTTAGACACTTTAGACACTCAAGAGTCAGCTTACTCATTTCTGGTGAATTGAAACACCACAGACACCAGGAGACTATTCTCAACCTTCAAAACTTTACTCAACCCCCCACCACCACCTCCTGCTACCAATCTGACAGCAGATTCTTTTGTTTCTTTCTTCAACGACAAAGTAGCCGCCATCAGTAGGCAGTTTTCTGAACCAACTGCAAAGGCTACAACTGGACCATATACCAACAGCAGCACCTCCAATTGCAATAGTCCTGCTGCAACACTTGCTTCATTCAAACCCCTCACCGAAATAGATGTGTCTAAACTTCTCACTTGCAGCCGTCCTACAACGTACCCTCTGGACCCGATTCCAACCAACCTTTTGCAATCCATAGCTCCAACTATCAAACCAGCTATCACACATGTGATCATCGCTTCACTATCAACAGGAATCTTCCCTACCGCATTCAAGCATACTCAGATAACACCTCTACTCAAAAAACCCTCTCTTGCTCCCGACCAGGTGGGAAACTACAGGCCGGTCTCTCTCCTTCCGTTCCTTGCTAAAACTATTGAAAGGGCGGTATTCAAACAGGTTACCGAATTCTTGAGCCAACAGAACCTACTCGACCACAACCAATCTGGCTTTAAGAGTGGCCACTCCACTGAAAAAGCTCTACTATCTGTGGTTGAAGCCTTAAAAGAAGCCAGAGCGGAATCAAGGTCATCTGTACTCATCCTGCTTGACCTGTCAGCTGCGTTTGATACGATAAACCACAGTATTCTATTATCTATACTGTCAAACATGGGCATCAAGGGTGATGGGTGACTGTTCAAAGTATCCTGGCTAAGACACACCTCTGCGCCTTACCACCTTGCTACTGGAGTGCCCCAAGGATCTGTGTTGGGCCCCCTTCTTTTCTCCATTTATACCACTTCTTTGGGCCAAATCATTCGCCAGCACGGCTTCTCTTACCACTGCTATGCCGATGATACCCAGCTCTATCTGTCATTTTCACCCGATGACCCAACCATCCCAACTCGAATCTCAGATTGCCTCTTTGACATCTCTGCATGGATGCAAGACCATCATCTCCAGTTGAACCTCTCAAAAACCGGACTGCTGGTCCTCCCCGCTAAACCAACTATTCACCACAATATCTGCATCAACTCTGGCTCCTTGTCTCTTGCTCCCTCACGGGAGGCCAGGAAACTAGGTGTTATGATTGATCACCAGCTAATCTTCAACGACCATGTTGCCTCTGTTGCCCGGGCCTGCCGCTTTGCACTATTCAATATCAGAAAGATCAGACCGTACCTAACTCAACAAGCCTCCCAATTGCTGGTTCAAACTATAGTCCTCTCACGCCTTGACTACTGCAATGCCCTTCTGGCAGGACTTCTAGCCTGTGCCGTCAAGCCACGTCAGATGATCCAAAATGCTGCGGCGCGTCTCATCTTCAATCAGCCAAAGAGGGCGCATGTCACCCCTCTGCTAACCCCTAAGCTTCACTGGTTGCCTCTGGCTGCTCACATCAAATTCAAATCATTGATGCTGACTTACAAAGTGCTTAATGGAATTGCCCCTTTTTATCTAAATGCTCTCATAAAGGCCCATGCTACCCCCCGACAACTCCGGTCCTCCAATGGCAATCCAGACTCTTCTCATGTGTCGTCCCACGCTGGTGGAATGACCTATACCAAAACAATCAGAACAGGGCCATCTCTGGAGGCCTTCAAAAAGCTCTTAAAGACCCAGCTATTCAGAGAACATTTTCTATCCTAGCACTTAACCACACTGATGCACTACTCCTGTCCTAACACTTAATTGAACTGATGGACTATTCCCTAGCACTATGCTCTTTAAGATTTCTTCTACGTAGCTTGTTTGTTATCTATTGTAAGTTGCTTTGGATAAAAGCGTCTGCTAAATGCATAAATGTAAATGTACTATTCAAAATGCCAATATGTCAAAAGTCTAGCTAAAAGCAGTGGCAAGTGACGATATAAATGAGATTAAATTATTATTTTTCTTTGAATGAGATTAGTGAGATGTGGTAATGTTGACATTTTAGGTCTGTACCTCACAACTCGACCGAAAGCGAATGAAAAGCTATTTCTGTAGCCACAGTTCAATAAGAAAGAACAGCTGCTTTTGTATCAGACGAACATCCCCTCATCCCATCTCTTACTCTGTAACGTTATAATGTTATAAATATTACTAGCTCACAGCTTACTCACATTCAAGTGCAGAGTAGAATACAATAGCATGTCATTTTGTAGATAAAATTATAACACTAAGCTTGCCACTTTGTGAAAAAACAAGGGTTAGCCCAATGAGGGGAACGACTTTTACCTGTTTGTTACAAAACTTGTAGCTTGTCAAACAGAGGGGCTATGAAATTAGGCTATGTAAAATAGCTTAGACGAAGCTAAATGAATAAATAAAATAAATAGCACTTCTGGTACTGTTATTCATTGCAGGTAAATCTACCCAGTCAGCATCATAACATCCCAAACATTGGAGAGCCTTACAGAACAAACGTTAGCTTCAGCCATATAGCCTAGTTGTTTGCCACAGGCGAAGAGCAAATTGTTTCAATGGAAGTGACACGATGGAAAGCATACACCCACTAGACGATCGTGCAATGAAACATTTTGAATTCAGACATAATCTACCTGTCCAGAAGGAAGCAAGCAAACTCAGCGTTAGAGGCCTCCAACGGGACGGGACTACTGCGGGACCCGCGGGAGGCGGCGCAAAAGCATGCGGCGCGGGACAATATTTGACAGACTCTTGCGGGAGCGGGCGGGAATGGAGAGATGTGGTCGCGGAAGCGGGACAAAGGCATGTTCTCTGGAATCCCGCAAAGTGCATTTGCATTAAATACATTTCACAAAATTATTGTATTTTAAGTGTGCCAAATGTTGTCATTTTTATTTGGGGAAGATATATGGTATTGTGTGTGAGCTAAACTTCGAGTGTTTGCGCTACGCGGGGTGATAGTTCACCGGGTAGCAAGCAATGTTCTCCCAACAATTGTCAAAGTCTTCTTGAAACTGAATGCGCCTGTGATTTTATTTGGTCCTCGTAGCCTATTTATAGGCTAAACGTTACAGGAAAAGCAGGGCAGTTCGCTTCTTTCCTCCAGTTCGTGATAATTGGCATTGGCATAATTTGATTATGTGCACTGCGTTTAATTAGCCAAAAATAACTTTTGTGAATTGTTTCGAATTGCTAAAACACTAGGCCCAGTCTTATAAAATATATATATATGCGGGAGCGGGAAAGAAACTGGTGTGAGTGTGCGGAAGGGAGTCCCGCGCAGATCTCAACTCAGCATCTCTTTCAATCTTGTTCCTTCATCTTGCATGCATTCCTGATTCATGCCATTTACATCTAACGTTAGGGAATTAGCAGCTCCTATGTTCCCTTTTTTCCGATGTCACTGGTCTTGCTCTTTTCAATATCCTTTTTCTTTTTCGGGAGAAGAAGAAGACTCCTTTTCCTGAAATTCGGATTTGTAATATGCGTGGTCCGCCTTGTTTTCTTTTTCAAAACTTGCCGAGCGACTGGCACATAGCATTACCTGAGTTTCACGTGACAGTGAAAAACGCGAACAGCGAAGCCGAAGCCGGTTTATTATGTTCCTTACCTGCTAATGTATTTCAATATGGAATGATTATAGAGGGCACCACCCATTCATGCCTACGTAAATCAACCATTTAGAATATTTGAAATTGATGGTGGTGGTAAATATTCATGAGAAAGCACATATTTGTGAAGGGCTAACATAGACTTAGATTATGAACAGCTAAAAATGCTACCTTTAACGCAAAAATACTAAAATACCTGCCACTAATTGAAATAATCACATCTCTTGGTTTTCAATGTCAGCTTATAGTTCTTGTATTTGGGAGCTATAAACGTATTTGGGAAATATAAACGTTTTCCTATAGTCTAAGTAATTATGATGGTTTTTAGAAATAATTAATTTAATTATTAACAAACACTGATTTTACAACATTAAAAGTACTAAATCATGTTCTTAAACTTTATCTCTTCTGTCACAGCTGTAATTGAGCCAATTCCTACAGGTATGGCAGGAAAAGATTACCTCAACAGATATGTGACTTCAGCTCTTCTTAAAGGCTTAACTGATCTCTGCAAGAAAAAACCATCTGATCCTTTTGTAAGTACTGTCCATTTTTAATCCTGACTTACATTGTATATTTGTTACCTAATTGTCCATTGTTACCTAATTGTCTCTTTTTTAAGACATGGCTTGCTGACTGGTTGATGAACAACAATCCAAACAAACCCAAAACAGCATTTGTGGAATCATGTTGTGATTTGTGAATAAAGACTTGTTTTTGACTACATTAGCTTGTTTCAGAATTATGTTGTGCCTGAAAGTTAAATGGAATCTAAAAAAAAAGAGAAGGCAGCCTCTGAAATGAATAAATATGAATAAATATAATATAAATGAATATATGAGAGAAAACATTAATAAATAAATATCTATATCAAATTAAAAGAAACAATTGAGACTGCAAAAAGCATCTGAAAACAGTTTGCTTCTAGTTTGGTTTCAGGTAAAAGGTTCCTGAGTTGTGCTGCATAATAACTAAAAGCTGCCTCACCACACTTGGTGTGTACAGTGGGTGTTATTAAAAGACCTTTCTCTTGTGACCTTGGGGGTATTCCATCAAAGTCGCTGATGATAGCGGCGCTAAACTGTTTAAGCCTCGTTTGAACTAGCCTCAACTTTAACATGCGGCTCAACCCATTCCACTAACACATTTCAGCCGCGCTTCATCAGAGTTAACTCCAACCAGGCGTATCTAACCTTGTCTTACACACATGCACCTTGTACAAAGAAAGCCCAGAACAGGCGAAAGTCGAAAATGTGATCATGTAGAAGATGGACAGAAAAAGTAGGGTTTATTTTTTCAACAGCTATGAACAAAAGCTCCTTGTGGAGCTATACAAAGACTACACTAGCGCTATTACAAGTAGAGGAAATACTTTAGCGATAGCCAATTCAGAAAATGACGCGTGGCAAACTTGGCGTGGCTAATTGACATGTTTAACATGTGGTGCGGGCCACGGAGACCTGCCGGTGGGGGAGAGGATAAGTTACAGTTGACCTACAGGGAATCGTGTTCGAGGCTATGCGTCTGCCTCAGATGAAAGTAGTGTAATATGAAAGTTTCCCTCTTGCATGAAAATGCATGTTTCTTTAAATAAAGGTGTACTCCAAGTTTATTGATTGATAGAGTTCATTTTCTGAGCCAAGTAATGTGTGCAAGAAGAGATATAAAAAAGGTGTCAAAACTTCAGAAGTAGGCCTATGTCAATTGTATGTGACCTTTTTTAGGCTTAGCTGATCCATGTCCATGATGATATAAATCATGATGGGCTAAATTTCACACATGTAATGCTGCAAATGGAAGCTATAGGTTATTTGGTTAAAATTAAAAATAATAGCCGCCGTTTTTCCTCTCTTCATAATGTGACTAGTTTTCATGATATGTGAGCCTCGTACCCGGGACGTTTGCATGACAGTCTGATGAGAAGACCACTACACCATCCCACCTACGCCATTTGCGGAAATATGCAGTCATATTTCAAGAGGTCCTCACGACAACAACTTTTTAAATATAATTTTAATTAAACTAAACTAAAGTAAACAATAATTATTGGAAATTCAACTAAACTAAACAAGTATTCATTTTTGCTGACACTGTCAACTTTCTTTGCGGACAACACTGATAACCAAGCAAGAAGAGTGAGGAACTTTTTGTTTGAGACTCCGTTAGCTGCAGGTGCGTATTCTCTGGGACACAGCTTAAATAAACCTGAAAGTTAACCTGCCACGGAGCAGGTTAGTTCAGAAGCATTTGTTACCCCAGCAACTCAGCCAAGATTAGCGTTAGCGGGAGTAATGGAACCAAACTCTCTCTTAAATTAGCGAGGTTTAAATTAGAGAGGTTTAAAGTTAGCCAGGATTTGTGGTTAGCTTGCTTGATGGAATACCCCTCTGATCTGACTGGGGTGTAGTTTTGGAACATATTGGTTATGTATTAAAGTCCAAGACTATTTATTGAATTAAATCAATTATCTCGCTAACTGGGAGCCAGTGTAAGAGTTTACATTTAGCAGACACCTTTTATCCAAAGTGACTTCATTTTATTAGCTATTAATTACTTCAGGGCCAGTCTCCCCTAGAGAAACTTCAGGTTAAGTGCCTTGTTCAAGGGTACAATGGTGACAGCTAGGATTTGAACCCAAAATTTCTAGACTATTAGCATGCTGGCTCAGTTCCTTAACCACTATGCCACCAGGTTATGAAAACATGAATTAGTTTTTCCAAAACATTTGCTCGGACATAAATGTTTCAGTTGATTTTATATTCTTTAGGTGATTGCTTTCATGTGACTATTAAAACTAATGTCACTGTCATTGACTACACCAAGATCTTTGGCATTGAGATGGGTGGTAACTTTATTTCTCTCCACCTTTTTTCTCAAAATAATGCTTCACCTTTTTCAGTGTTCAGCTGAAAACACTTTTTGTTCCATTCAGTCATTTATTTGGTTTAGACATTTGAAAAGAGAGTTTACGGGACCAGTCAGAGGGTGACTGGTGATTTTTATGTTTATAGATGCAACTCCAATTCACAAATACAGGTCTATGCATGTAGTAAAAAGAGAACAGTGTGAGAGGCGGAAAGCCCTTTTTATCGACTGGAGCCAGTTACTGACCTAAAGGTGACCTAAATCACTTATCATATTCTCATTAGTAGGAGACAGGACAGAACAGGGTGTTAACATATATGGAGCATTTCCACTACAGCCCCAGGCTTTACCCCCCCCCCCCTTGCTTAGCCCCAGTGTTGTATTTCCATTACCGAGTTTTAACAACGGGGTTTTAGGTGAACTTGGAATGTTAACTATATAAATGTAGCCTAATAGCCTACGTTTAGTGCCTGTAAAGATGCATATCGCCGTCTATCATAGCACAATCTGACATTAGTGCTGAAACTAAAATATAGCCTATGCCTACTTAATATTAAATAGTTAGATAGATAGATAGATAGATAGATAGATAGATATTTTATTGATCCCCAAGGGGAAATTCAAGGTCCCAGCAGCTTAAAAAATCACACACAACATATACTACAGTGTACACAGGATGATAAGAAGCAGATCAACAAAACAACATGACTAGATCAACATTACAACAATAGAATGCAAATACTATGGGTAGAGATGCGCATGAATGTACTGTGGTACAGTATGGGGTGCGTGTCAAGGTAGTAGTGCAACAGTGCAAATGAGTCCAGTAGTGCAGCAGGTTAAAAAGCTATTGACCAGCAATAAATATTTGCATATATAAAATGGACAACAAAAAATATAAGCATAGCAATTTAACAGTTCCAGTATAAGTATATGGACAATAAGATAAAAATAAAAATAGCCTAATAATATAAAAAATTACAATGTCAGTGCAGGGAAAAGTCTATAAAAGTCATATACGGGTTCATGCATCAGTCAAGTATGCAGGTCAAGTATCAGGTTACAGTTATTGTTAGTGGTCCAGTATGTAGTTACAGTATAAGGAGGGGTTGTGCATGTGCGGGCTTGGGCGGGCTTGGACCTCCTGAAGTCCACCACCATCTCCTTGGTCTTCGCCGTGTTGAGTTGTTGGTGGGTGAGTCTGCACCATTGCACAAAGTCCTCCACCAGGCTCCTGTATTCCTCCTCCTGCCCATTCCTGATACAACCCACAATTGCAGTATCGTCTGAAAACTGCTGCATGTGGCATGAGTCCGTGTTGTAGATGTGTCAGATGTGTACAGGGTGAACAGGACTGGAGAGAGCACTGTTCCCTGTGGAGCTCCGGTGCTGCTGATGACAGTATCAGAGAGGCAGTCCTTCAATCCAGGAGACCAGGTGGGCATCCACACCCATCTGCAGGAGCTTGTCACTCAGTCTGGGGGGTTGGATGGTGTTAAAAGCACTGGAGAAGTCAAAGAACATGATTCTCACAGCACTTTTCTCCTTGTCCAGGTGAGTGTGTATCCTGTGCAGGAGGTATGAGATGGCAACATCGACGCCCACTTTCTCCTGATAAGCAAACTGTAATGGGTCTAGTGCATGGCGCACCTGTGGCCTAAGTATCCCCAGAACCAGTCTCTCCATGGTCTCCATCAGGTGTGATGTGAGAGCGACTGGCCTGAAGTCATTAAGCTCACTTGGGTGTTAATGGTTCTGTTAATGGTTATGCATAACATTGTCATAAAGGCTGACAATCCTATAATAACATTTCGTTGAAATACGTTAGCCCAGGCTACTGAAAGATGGACGTGGATAACTTTTTCATGTTGTTCGTGTTTATATACAACTTTATTTGTTTTCTCAGAGATAATGAGGAGAGATGGACAAAACGTGGCAAACTGTACCAAATAATGTTTGCCTCTCGCAGGCAGAAGGGGATGCGGGTCGCAACAAATAGCCGAAAAAACGGTAGCTGGCTAGGCTAAAATCAGCTTTTTTTAATTATTATTACATTTGATTCCATTCCCACCCCCGTTCGAAGTCTTAGGTCTGGCCTTGGTTTGGCCCTGCCCAACTCCGGGGCCGGCCTGAGGCCGCTTGAGCCCCGGCCTTGGGCCAGCCCCGATAATGGAAAAACATCAAACCCGAGGCTTTACCGCAAACACTGGGGTTTTAAATAGTAGTGGAAATGCGCCAATAGATGACATTGGAGGGGTCTGCTTAGGAAACCATGCACACAAAGCACCACTACACCAAAAGACCCCAGTTAAAGGGATAGTTCGGTTTTTAACACATTAAGCCCCTTTCATAGGTTGTCTAAAATGCAATAAAGTGGTTGACATCGAAATTTTGACAATTGCTTCTGTCTCGGCTATTTGGGAACATAGGGTTACAATGTAGTACTTAGTACAATGTTGTACTGCTTATAGGTTGTATTAAGGTGGTTACAATAAACATAGCCTACATAGGCATTTTGTTAACCTTAGCCTACTTTTCAGGCTTAGTACCAACATAGTCAATATACTGATATTGCAGTTCTAATATATTGAGTGTAGGCTAATCAGCAACAAAAAAATGAGTCACCAATTAAAATAAGAAGGTAGGCTAATATAACAAGTTAATAAAAGTAGGCTATGGCTCCCTGATCAATTACATTGACAGATAATGGCGAGGTGATTTTTTACAAACCCAATGTATTGCTTACCTACCTGTACATAAACTGCAACCAGTTTTTCAGAGAGACTTTCGTACGACTGAACATTGACTTGTGCCGCACAGATGTTTGTATGGGCTTTCTGTAATGTGCATCCCGTCGACAGATCCTAACAAACAAGAACATGCGTCGTTGTTATAAAGAAAGGTGCATCATACAATTACAAAATAATCAGTACAGTTGTATATTTCCCAACAATTGCCTATATAAACTAGAAAATACATGATAAAGAAAAGCCCACATATTGAGAACTGTGAATGGTAATGTAAGTCATGCATATTACTGAACAGCGCAAAAAGACGTAGTGGCAATAAATAGGCTAACTTCACTGAGAAAAGTTTTTTTTTTTTAATGTTATGCAGCCGCATCTGATCAACAAGTTAGGAAATTGGATTGGGAATTATTTCTCTTTATAGGCTATAGGCTATTAAACCTAGGCCTACATTTTTTTTTACCAATAACATAAAAAACTAATTCCATCGGAATGTAGGCTCTCTCATTTCTTACCAAGCATATTGGTCCACACTCTTACCCCTTCTCTTCAGCTCCATGCGATGATGGCATTTTCTGCATTTCATTTTTCTTCTCTCTCATTTCAAGTTTCTTCCTCTGAAACCACTTAATAAGCTTCCAAACATTTTTTTTAGACATCCTCATGTAAAAGATTTCTCACACTAGTGAATCTTGTCATTGCGCTGGTGAATGATGCTGAATGATGCCGCTTTGGCTATCTGATGATCTGCCAACAGAATCCCGCGTCATCAACATCGGACTAAGACTGGTTTCGCGCTTATACTAGAAAGTTAGCCTGTTACCGCCTGTTACATTTTGTGGAAAAGGGAGAAGAAGAATTATGCCAAACAGACACAGAATAGAGAAAGAAAATATGTGGAGAAGACAGACGCGGAAGACAGTAGTGTTGGTGAGTACAAATCCATGTTTTGGTCGTGCTTGAAAACTTGAATAAGAAGCGAGAGTTAACTGTAGCCTGTGAACGGTAACTACCATGGGATGTCAAAAAAAATCAGCATGTGTCTCCAGATGTCACCGAACCAAATGAATCTGGTGAACGTATTATAAAGACAGTATAAGATGATAGCCTAATGAAAACCTCCAAATGCGGTCTGTAATTGACTAATCATATAGTAATTCACACTGTTCACCTGAACAATAAGCTAGTCTGGCATTAGAAAAGGAAATTGACTGAACTCCATTAGTTTATTTTTTTGTTTCTGTCAGATAGGTTACTTTAATAGGCTAATAGTTAAAGGCGCTCTAAGCGATGGTGTTTGATGTCACTTCTTGTTGACGTTCGAAGTATTGTCAAAAAAAACGAGGATAGCTCCCTCCTCCCCCTCCCTCTCATGCCTCCTGAAAGACTCAACCCCCACCCAACCCCTCCTCCAAATCCTTCTTGTCGTTTATTGGCTGGAACAATGTTTGTTATGTTTCGTTTAGTTTGTTATGTTAGGTTTGCCCACTGTGTTTTTTAGCCGTTTGTGGAGCCTGGGCTGTCTACAGAGACCGCGTTTTTATACAGTGTGTTCAGGGGACAGGCAGCTAGCAGATTGTGAGGAGATGTTTGCTGTATGTAACAACAAATGTTTTAGTCCTAAAAACGCGTCACATCGCTTAGATCACCTTTAATAGGCTATTTTATGAAATCATGCTTGAATAGAAGAAACACATTCATTGTCTTAAAACAATGATTAGATAGAGATAGATAGATAGATACTTTATTGATCCCCAAGGGGAAATTCAAGTGTATTATGAACGCTGTAAATATAACATAACATCAAGTTATCTTTAGCTTGGTAACTGTGATGCCCTTTGTTAAAAGTGATCAGTTTAATATAATTTAAGTTCAAGATTACAAGCTAAAATAAACAAATAACATAGCAGTTAATAAATGCATATGTACTATTTAAGTTAAGTAATAAATAATAATTGTAATTCATGTTGAAAGTCTATAAACAGCGTTTTGGTTTGAGAGAGTAAGACATCTCTTAGACCAGCGTTGCTTGTGCATAGAGCTACCTCTAGGGGGAGCGCTTCGGTTTTCTCTACGATCTGGGACTTCTTTCTTTGTGTTTCTGGTATATTTTGCAACGTGTTCGTGGGCAGAGAATAAGCTTCCAAAAGCAATTGAAAAGACGTGAAAATCAATCCAATGTGTCTATTAACGTTTGTACCTAGGGAAAACATTCGTCTTTGTAAATGTGTGATGTGTAAACGTGACTTTGCACAAGTTGTGATGTACATGATGCTCGTGTTGTAAGTTTGGCTGAATGTCAGCTAATTTATTCCATTGTATGTATACTTTGCAGTTACAAAAATACAATCATAAAGATTTCTGCAAACAAGAAAGCCTTGTGGAGAACTTTATTTACATGTTAGCTGGCTGTCTAGCATTACAAGGGACGTTTTTTGAGGACAGCACACTAACCCTTGCATTGCTTCTGGGCAACGTTAAGGCATATCTTCTGTAAGGATAACTTAATTTTCTACATTCATTCAATAATGACACATGCAATTCCTTTTAGGTGTGGCAGCAGCCCCCACAGCACAGCTGTCAGTGAGCAATATGGCACAAGAGTTGCAAATGTGCAAGCAGAAAATGGAGTGGCAGAAAGAAAAGATTGAGGAGTTAACTAAGGACCGGGATTTCCTGAAAGAGCAATTGGCCTCAGGCAAGTCTCCCAACACAATGTTTAGTCGCCAGTCATCTACCAAGTAATCCAAGAGTATATAGATCCGTATTAGCAGATTCACACATTCTCTATCCACAATCTATCAGGATATTGAAATGCTGTTATTTAACAATTCATGATGTTAAAGTCTTGTCTTAGTAAGGTTCTGGTTTAAGAGGCAGTCTTTGCTTTCATATGCCAGGCAGCAGGTTACATCATATCAAGTCATGACAGGAGCTTCTATCTGTCTGTGTTGTTTGTGTACCTGTCATTCATATATCTCCCAAAGAGGGGTGTGCGATATAATTTATGATGGTATTGTGATTGTTGTTTTAACATTTGTATTTAAATTAATTAAAAAGTAGTCAGGGGAAAAGTATGACCATGAACTTGCAGGGTCTGGCACATATGCAAGCACATATGCGTTGCTATGTATGTGTTGTGACTCTTATGTTTGTATTTTAATCTTTGTAAACAGCTCTGAAAAGAGAGGAACCCAGCGCCACTTGTACTGCCGGTTCAAACAGTGTTCATACATTGGACTCATCCTCGGAGTCATTCTCGGAGTCATTCTCAGAGTCATTCTCGGAGTCATCCTCGGAGTCATTCTCAGAGTCGTCCTCGGAGTCATTCTCGGAGTCGTCCTCAGAGGACAAGAAAAAAATGAAGAAGGGGAAAGGGAGAAAGATGGCATCAAAGCTTAAATTCGAATCCAAAACACTGCAAAGAGGTTAGAAATACTAATTTCTCCACTTTCCACTCACCTGGTTGCAAGATCAGTCCTTTGCTCTGTTTTGTTCTCCAAGCTGGCTCTTCCCATATGATGTGACATTGCATGTGTGATTGTTTTTAGCACTCACACAGTGAATTCTAGAGGAATAGCTTGTGGTCATCTCAGTACATGCATCTCATATTCTAGTGAAATGTATGTACTGACAAGTCTAGTCAGATTGTATGTGTGTGTGTCAGACAATGTGTATGAGGACAGTAATATAAATGACAAAATCCTACTGTAAATAGCACTAATTGTTTGTTCTCTTAAATCCAGCCTGGAAGCCTGAGCAAGTTTAGGCGCAGTACAACACTATCATGAAGTACTTCAAGAGGCTTGGGACCATGTTGAGGGCATTCAGAAGGGTTGGTGTTGACCAGAACACAGTAGTGGCCCAATTGCTGAGTTGTATATTGCTGCACCAGACCAGTATAAAGATGTTTTGAAAACTCATTACACTCATACCACAAAATTGAGGCGATAAATTACAATTACAGGCGATAAAGAGATAGGTGATGTGGTGAACAAGTTAAAAGCTAGTGGTAAGCTGCTACCACTGAAGAAGAAGTGATCAGCCAATAAGTGATTTTTTTCTGTGCGTGTTCTTTGTTGAAGAACAGAATTTCTGTACATTATATATGTATGCATATATTGATTTGTTTTCTGATAGTCCATAGATGCTGCTGTGCTAAAAACACATTTTGAGTTGAAAAACTGAATTTATTTACCTTTGAATAAATGTTTAAGCATTTAGCACTTTGACATTTCTTTCCTTTTTCTTAAAATAATTTCTTTTACTTGTGTCTCTTTGGCAGCTTTTGCAACTCACTTATAAATGCCTTGTAAAGCATAGCAAGTCCCCACTTTAGATGGACTCACACCATGTAGTCAACTTATCAGTAATAACTCATGAGTTGATCATGAATTTGAGTGTTGTTAAGGGTTTGTTAAATATGTACTAACGCTAACTATCATAGTCATATTTTTGAAGGCATGTCCAAATAGAACAATACATGTTTGTGTTCAGGTTATGTTTACAACTTATTTATAAATGCTTTGTAAAGCATAGAAAGTGCTCACTTTAGATGGGCTCACCCAATATACTTTACTAACCAGCAGGAACCCCTGAGTTAATCATGGATTACATTATTGGTAAGTATTTGGTAAGTGTTTAAGGCATGACCAAATGTAGGTCTAAATTGTCTGTTAATCATTAACTTCCAGGTTTTAACAGTATACAGTTTAACAGTAACATTCCTAAGTACATAGTTCATGATGGTAAAATGAGAATTTACAAATGGTTACTGCATTATTTATAAATGATGGAAAAAAACACTCAAGAATTTTACATGGGATTGGTTACTATTGACATAAAATGTACTAACTATTCACAAATGCTTTGTAAATGATGAACAACTAAATTACCAATAGTTTGTAGAGGGAATGTTCACAATTCTTATTAAGTGTCAAACTTTATAAACATAATTTTGGACAGCCTTATTTACTATGAGCATTTATGAGCTTGTGTACAAATGCTTTATTGATGAGAGTTAACATTGGAGCAATGCTTTACAAATGATGAATAAAGCATTTAGTAATACCTTTAATTTATTTACAATGGCAACAAAAGAGAAGATTATTTACTATGAACAAAGCATTTATAACTGTGAACAAATGCTTAACTATGAATTAATTATGTATGAACAATACATATTTAAGGATGAACAAACCATTAACTAATAGGTAACAAATGCTTAATAAATGATTAATAGTGTGTAGTTATTATAAAGTGTTACCGTAATATCAAGGAGCAAAAAGTCTTCTTACAGAATCTAAAGAGATGTACAAAATTTAAAATAAAACACGTTGAAGCTTTATTTCCCTACAATACTTGTGTTGGAACATCAGCAAACATCAATAACCACTTGGTGAGGCCATTTAGTCAAGTCTCTGGCCTCTCAACTTGTCTCTGGCCTTCAGCAGCCTGTGGACATCTCCTGTCAGTCATGGCTTCCGGTTGCCTCGCGTTGTGATGCTTTTTATTTGTGTAACATCATCAATGCATTTGATGATGTATGAGCTCACATTGTCTGTGTACTCCTCAATGTCTATGATGTTATTGTAGGTGGCTGCTCCCTTGAATACTTCCCAATCCGTTGACCCAAAGCAGTCTTGAAGAGCAGAGGTGGCCTCCTGTGGCCACACCCTTACCTCTTTCTTAACGGGTCTGGAGACTTTCACACTCTGTCTGTACGCTGGCATTAGCATAACAGTGAGGTGATCAGAGATGCCGATGTGGGGGAGGGGGGTTGCTTTGTATGCTCCTTTTTCCTGTGTGTAGACCAGGTCCAGTATGTTGTTCCCTATTGTTGGAAAATGTACATGCTGATGAAACTTTGGGAGAACAGTTTTAAGATCAGCATGGTTAAAATCTCCTGCGAGGATGATGAAACTGTCTGGGTGTGCTGTTTGTTGCTCACTGATGGCCTGATACAGTTCGTTCAGCGCCGCATTTCTATCACTGTTGTTGCTAGATGGAGGAATATAAGTAGCGACCAGCAGGATCGAGTAATAGCTTTACAGGCCAACATCAGGCCTGTAAGCAAGATTATCAAGGCGGGCTCTCTATACAACACATGATGGAGCAATGTGCAGTAATAGGCCATTAACGAATATAGCATGAGACAATTGACAGAAGTAGCCTGGGTCAACACTACAAATAGATAAAACTGTTGACGATAAGCCTTGAATGAAGGAAAAAAAAAACACCAAACCAACAAACCAAATGGAGGAAACACTGATGACTGCGCAAAATAACAAAGGCATTCACTGCACTCTATAGAGCAAATAAACACCCAATAAACCAAGGCTAATGTAAGCCTGGATATGTAAGAATTAAATACATCTTACCTGAAAATAACTAATGAAATGATTTGTATTATTGTCTCTGGTACCTGTAAATATTTAGTGATTGTGAAGTCCAATCCATTTGTCTACCTCTCTCACTTTTCTATCTAGTTATCACTCTCTACCTCTTTATTATCTATGTGTCTGTTTGCTGTCTATCACTGTCTGGATCCAATCTGTTTATACAGTATCTTTCTATCTATATTTTTCTTATCTATGCCTATTTTCTCTCTCTCCACATCTATGCCATTTCATTATATCTATCCATCTATGCCATTTCATTATATCTATCCATTTATGCTATTTCATTATATATATGTAATGATATATATATATAGAAATAAAATAATTAAATAATCGAATATGGTAACACTTTATTTTAAGGGTACACAGTGTATCTATCTAATTAGGTACATTGGTACAACCAGTGTAACAACATGTTATGTCATCTACTAGTGTTGTACTTACATCATGTATTTTTGTGTATCTACATACTGTTGTTACAGTGTAATATCAATTTTTTTTATAGTACTTTGCCAAAGTGCTGAATTTTTCAATGAAGGTACTAGACTGGCCTCAGGCCCAAAGCACCCTAATGCTGGAGCAGATGAATCAATGCTCAGGACACCTTGGTGTTTAGCAACCAATTGAGGGTTAGGGTTAGGTTGTACCACTGTACCTAATTAGATAGATACACTGTAACAGTGTACCCTTAAAATAAAGTGTTACCTAATGTATCTTCATCCCTCTTTCTAATTGGGCGTATTGAAATGTTTCATGTTTCAGAAATATTGCATTCATATGTCATTTGGCATTTTTGGTCATAAATGGTTTAATGAGTAATAAAAGTATTTTTAACATTTGTTAGTAATGGTCATTTTGGGGATTTGATCTGGTGTTAATGACCACATAATGGGTGCAAAATAGGTACCATACTAATTTTTTATTTTGTCTTACAAATAAGTGTTACATTAACTTTATTCAGTATTCTTCAACTTATGAAGCAGCTTATGCATAGACAAATATCCAAGCCACTAGAATATTTGAGGTCAGTCAGATGAGAGTTATGCAGGTGATAATACCATATATTGATAATTTGAAACGTTTACAATACTGGAAAATATCTCTTTAGTTCTTTTTTATCCCCTTGCTGTTCTTTATGTCAAATCCTCTCCTCTATATCCTGTTGTGAGAAAATCAATGTTTTGGATTATTGAGCTCTTGGAGGCCAAGACTGTGGGTGAGCTCCTCTCATGTTGATGGTTCCTGCTGCCTGTCCATCCTGTGAAGTGGCCAACCTAACAACACCACAGCAACAAACCCTACAATGCTTTGTGCCTATTTGCTCCCGGAAGAGGTGCTTTGTAGGGTGTGTGTGTATAAACTTAACAATGATAACCAACTACTATATCTTATATTTTAATTCCAATACATTCATTAATATGATACACAATGTCTACCATTTAACTCACCATTCAGTATTGTTAAGCCTGAGGGTGTTGCTGTCCTTGAAAAAAGCCATGATTTAAACTATGTGCTGGACCAGCCTTTGAAATGCAAATATGGCAGCAGCCCCGCTCTTTTTATACACAAACATTGCTCCTTTTGTTTCTCAGCCAGCTGCAGGGC
This sequence comes from Limnothrissa miodon, assembly GCA_017657215.1. NCBI lineage: Eukaryota > Metazoa > Chordata > Actinopteri > Clupeiformes > Clupeidae > Limnothrissa > Limnothrissa miodon. Next base: position 61,211 of record JAGFZM010004486.1, read on the forward strand.
CATGAGAGCACAAACACACACATACACAGGGAATTAGAAAAGTAGACCACCTTTTTTGCAGATGAACAGAATTAATAAATACTAGCCTACATAAAATAATACCACACAGTGACATTAGAAGAAAATGAACGACGCACATAATGTTAACACATTTTCTGTCTCAACTCCTTTAACATAATGGTTTGTGTAATCAAGTGCAAAGGCAAAGTGACAGGCCAAACTATTCTTACATGCTATGAGCCAGAAGGGCTACAAACCCACTAATTTTCAATTTCCTTCTGTCCCTGAAGCCGTAGACTGACCCAAAAGCAGATAAATTTGGGTACATTCTGTTTTGAAATAGTTTGCCTTACACTCCACTGGGGTTGAGGGCTCATTAGTTGAGGGCTCGTTAGTTGAGGGCTCGTTAGATGTCCTCTGAGACCTACTGTATTTACCAGCATTATTCTCCAGCGCCAGAACGGAGGACCTAAATAGCTTAGGACTTCTGAACCCGATGAAGTTCACTACAACTGGTATTATCCATAAAATGTCACCGTTCTCTCCAAGTCATGCTCTCCTCATCTGAAACATCTGGCATTCGTCTGTGGGGTTTTTTTCTTTGTTGAAGCTAAATCAACCAAAAGTTGCTTAGTCCCTCTTTAAGGCAGTAACCGCACAATCACCGCCACTGCCCCTCTTGATGACAAGGCAGAAACACAAGCAAAATATCAAATGTGAAGTGTTTTTAATTGTCATTGCAGCCCAATACGTGTAAAGTGAGATGTAACAACATTCCACAATGGATCCAAGTGGTGCTACATTAAGATGACAATTAGGTGATTGCACAGCGTCAAAGAAAATCGCCATCTTGAGGGTAGAGGCTAGCTCACGCAACATTGGGCTAGATAGCCATCATGGCTAACACACAAAATTATTCAGACCATTTAAGCTCAGAAGAGCCATCAATATCATACCCAGAAATCGTCAACTATCTCGTACTAGCAAGTAGCGCATATACTACTGATGAATTAAAATGCTACAAAAGTTTAAAGGCTTATAACCAAATGGTTTGTGGATGGGTACGAGACGTAGTGTCAAAAGAGTTTGATGGGAAGAGCCTGGTGAAGGCAAAGGTAAGTGATAGTATAAAAGGAAAGTCATTTTCACTGGGCACCCAAAGGCTAATATTCACTCACTGCTGGTCATTCATTTACCTGTTAACTGGGCTAGTCTGCTAGCAGCAAGTGCTGTATAAAGGAAAACTGTTACACATTTCTTACATCGATGTAACATTTAGAATACCAATCTTATATCTGACATCTTCGTGTCGCTCTCTGTGCTTTTTCGTGGAATTGTCTGGTATTACATCTTCATTGGGTGGTCTCTGACTGCCTAATGTCCTTAGTACACACATCTAATGGGGTCATCCCTATGTTCCCCGCTCTCAGGGTCCTATGTTCCCCGGGTCCTATGTTCCCCTCTTTGTATGGGACTGGGGAAAAAAAGGGGTCCTATGTTCCCCAGTTTTACAATAAAATCACAAAGCCTGTTGTAACTTCACTGTCACTTACATTTCTGGGTCAAAGGACTTCTGTAAGATAAAAATAGTTTTACTATTCACAAAACCAGCATGGGGCAAATGCACAAAAGCACATGAAATGAAATGACAGGCAGGTGTGTGTGTGACCGTTTTTTGTTGGCAGTTGTTGGCTCTAACTTTCAACTAGACCCGAACTGTCGGAAGTCTCAATGTTCACGAACAGCACTGCAAAGGCCACATGAAGTCCAACATTAGAGCAAACTGTTCACGTAGTTTTATATTTTCTTCTTATTGAGCTATTGACCGGACAAGTGAAATCTTAATCTATGGGGTAGGCCTATTATTGTCTGTTAAACGCAGACCGCTCGCATTAGGCTAAATCTGTTTGGGTGATCGTAGTTATCCATGGTGCTGAAGTAATCATTGCATCATGGCCAACACAGAAAATTGAATGTTTCATGCATTGGCGTAGCCACGGGTGTGCCAGGGCCACCCAAAGAGTCAGCTGGCACACCCAAAAAAATGAATGCATTTTTACATATATGTAGCTTTTCCTAACACGTTTAACTCACCAGTCGATCAATTTGTCAAAATTGCCACCAGGCGATACATTTCGACACCTGCACCGCCTGGTTTTCCTGATAAAAGGACAACATACCTAGAAAAGTTGCAATCAGAGATTCTAGAACAGTAACACTACGTGACTGCTTTTCCAGTCGGCTACTTTTTCCTCAGCGAGTCAGGCTGTCAAACAGAGCACCGCACTATACGAGAGGTTGACACAGCAAGATAGAAGCAGACGAGGTATGTGCTAAGAGGTGCTTAAATGAGTAGCTGTCAGTTGAGTAACGTTACCATTGTGCATTTGGCCATTTCAGTTTCCATACATGAGCCAGCTAGCATAGCTCAGGTAGCTTCGAATGAAATGCTAACGTAATGACGTTGACATAAGCCTAACGTCACCTGAAGTTGGGCTACCTCTGGCAATCAAATAAATCAGTTTTCGTCTGCTTCTGCTTCAAGTCTCGATTTACCGTCGTCAAAGTCTTGGTTTCACCTTATACTACGTAGAAGGTTTATCAGTGTTTTGAAGTTCTGGATTTTCAGAGGTAAACGTTAAAACTTAAGTTTACATAAACCTAACGTTACCTGAAGTTAGGCTACCTCTGGCAAACGTAAATAAAACTTTATGCTCCAAGCCTTTATCCCAAAAAATAAATCAACTGTTTTGACTGCAGATCATGCTACATGATGCTAGCCTTGAAAGTCTTTAATAAAGGATCAATATTTAGGCTACACTAACAATTTGAGCATTTCCCCTCTGCATGTGTTTCACATGCTATTTTTTCACTGTTGTACAGTTTCATTTGGTACTATAATGGTCGTGTATCTTGCGTGGTAAAGGTTTGACAGGTCTGTGACGTTTATTATGTGTCATGCATATGCCAGTACCAATTCCGACTCCAATCTGTACTTAAAAATACTCAGTGTAGTAGGCTATCTGAGTGAGTTAACAATGCAGAAAAACATAGTGTAGTAAAGTGTGTGTGTATTCTGTGCACACACTTTACTACACAAAAAAGATGCCTTTTCGCTTTGATCCCATTTGTTGAGAATAAATTTGGCACACCCAGTGTTTGCTGGTGCACACCCAGTGTCTTTTTTCTGGCTGCACCACTGGTTTCATGTCTTTGTAAGTTTGTATTGAAGATGATTGTTCGACAGTTTGGAATCAAAGTCTACCATTAACCTAAAAAAAATTGTTTGCTTATTTTTACATGATTAAATAAACATCCCCCCTCTGTTTTGTTGACAAATCGCAGCCTGCGACTTAAATCATTCTAGTTGATGAATGAGAATATTTTCAGCAACCAATTTAGCTTGTCTATGATCGTGATACAAAATAGTCTTGGTCAGAACATTGTGCTATCGGAACAAAGGGTTTCATTTCTTCAGAAACATATACATGTCGAACATAGGTACGCTCCCCATCTAATGCATCTAGGGATGTTCTGTCCAGTCCAGCATGCCTGACGTACTGTAATGTAGGCTACAGTACAGCACCTTTCACACGACAGTATTGTACCATTTTAGACTGACACAAACACACAGACAAAAAAAAGGAAAACAGAGAAATCTTGGTAAAAAGGCTACAATCCCGTTCGTCTTAATTCGCCTCAGCTCTCACGACAGCTCTCCCGTCGTGTGGGAACACCTAATTATTAAGACACTGGGACAGGCTATGTATGGTACAAAGAGGCCCAATGAGAAACAGGGGCAAGGAAAAACTCCCTATCAGCTTTTTTTGTTTTTACTTGTTATGGTAAAGGAAGAAACCTTGGGCAGTT
>JAGFZM010004489.1:0-10574 GCA_017657215.1 Limnothrissa miodon
ACACACACACACACACACACACACACACACACACACACACACACACTTCCATTTCTGCTTTGACCCTTTTGAACTCTAAGCAGGCAGTAAACATGATTTCCATCAGGCTGTTTCTCCTTCTCAGCTGTCAGCAACTCTACACCACTGACCTCTATCCCTTATCCTCCTCTCTTACCCAACATAACCCAGCATAACCCAACACCAGGCAGGTCTCAGCCATTTACCTCCATTGACCTCTACGCCCTCCACCCCATCACACACACACACACACACACACACACACACACACACACAGACACAGGTACACCCCTAGCACGTCAGTACCACACCACCTCCTACACAGCCATCAACCCAACCCAATGGAGGCATCTACGGGATCGCCACCTGTTCAGCCAGCAGGCCTCTTATGAGGACAATACTGAACGCCAGTGACCATTGACTCTCTGACTCTCGTTGCACTCAGAGAGAACCTACAGGACCCCTGTGAGTGTCAGACGTGCTGTGCGATTAGCGTGGGCATTTGTGCTTGTGTTAGCAGAGGAATGTGCATCAGCACTCTAATAATGGTGCCCACCCCACAGACCCGGTCTGACAGCGTACGGCAGTAGCTGCGGCGACGGCAGCGCAATGAGCGATCTGTGATTTCCTCCGATGAATCACCACACACGGAGCGCCTTTATTTTTGTTTGTCACCCAGAATGGCGCTTTGTGGGGGCCGGGTGGGAGAGGGCGGCATAAATAGGCCGCCGTCTAGAAAAGCGGCATTGTGCTTCCTGCTCTCCTCTCTTTTATTTTCTCTCTCTCTCTTGCTTTCTCTCTCTCTCTCTCTCTCTCTCTCTCTCTGTCTCTCTCTCACTCTTTGCTCTCTTCTTCCCTCACCCTCTTTTGCTCTCTCTCTTTTTTTCTAGATGGATGTCTCCTGCGCTCTCTCAATTTTGTATCAATTTCATGCATGGGAACTATAAATTGGACAGCCCCAGCACACATACATGCAATCCTCTATATGCTCGGCTATGCAGTGCAGGAACAGAGAGAACATGTCTGTTGTTCTGCATAAACAGCTTTACTCAATCGAAACTGACAGAGCTACTGCTGCCAGTGTCAAGAGGCCTATATGAAGAACATGCTGCGTGAACATTCAGGCGTGTATGCAAAACGTGTGTTTGCCTGTGTGTGTGTGTGTGTGTGTGTGTGTGTGTGTGTGTCTGTATGTGTGTAGTGTGTATGTATGTGTGTGTGTGCGCACGTGTGTGCAAAAGCAGTCATCAGCACCAGCTCCACTGCTCTCCACCGGGTTCCAGCATCTGTCCACACAGGGGCCGGCCGGGGCCCCAGCAGGCGAGCGGGGGAGGTGGACTGGGGGCCGGTGGGCCGGCTGTCTCCCTCCGTTTCCTTCCCCGTGCCCTTGCTAACGCGTTTGGATGGCTAGCATATGGAAGAGAGGAGCAGAGGGAGTGGGAGTGCACAGAGGAGAGGAGAGTCGGCAACAACGGAGGACGGCACCAGCGGCTCTAGTTGCAGCCAAGCCGAGGCAACAGTGGGGGGGACGGAGAGAGAGAGAGAGAGAGAGAGAGAGAGAGAGAGAGAGAGGGGAGGCAGGGAGCCCTGGAGCCTCTTGTCTGGAGTCTGTCACGTTTGGTGTCAGAGCCTCTTGGATCAGTTGGCGGTGATACCCACCTAACCTTGTTGGGTGGGAGGGGGGGCACCCATCGTGGGCAGCAGAAATGAAATGAGCAGAGGAAGGACAGGGAAGGGGAGAGAAAGAAAGAGAGAGAGAGAGAGAGAGAGAGAGAGAGAGAGAGAGAGAGAGAATGAATTTGAAGGAGTTCTTAAGTTCAGTTCATCTGGAGGCCTCGCTTGCACCTCTTCCTGTGATTGACAGGCAGAGATGTGAGCAGAGACAAATGGACCTCAGCATCTTTACCGACACACCAATCAGCACATGCACACGCACACACACACACACACACACACACACACACACACACACACACACATTAACTTACACACACACACAAACACTTTACCACCAATAACACCACAGCTAATAAAAGCTTGGTTGTGGTACCTGCATTCAATCGCGCTTGATTGTACCTTTTTTCGTCTGCATGTGTATATTTTTGTGCATGTGTAAAAGTGTGAAACACTTCTATATCCATGAGTGTCTGTGTGTGTATGTCTATGTGAATGTGTGTGTGTGTGCGTGTGAGACACAAACATTAGCAAGGCGATCATTAGCCCCCGTGCACACTACTCCCCGCCCCGTAATGAATGTGCCCTGGAGTCTTATTTAAAGTGGCCCACCGGCTCTCCTAGGAGCCCCTCTGCTGCCTGCATCTATGAATATGGAGTGCAGTTGATTGCAGGGGCAGCATGATTGGACACTGATTGGATTGCTGCATCCTATGGAGAGAGTGTTGAGTGGTGAGTGAAGGGGGGAGGAGTGGAGGGGGTGGGGTGGGGGTGTTGTCGATCCATAAGGCTCATGGTCACAGTCGGAGGCTCAGCGGCATTGAACGTGGGTCTGCATGGAGCCCGAGGTGGAGCGGCTGGGATGGTGCAGTGCTGGGTCAGGGTTTGGAGGTCAGAGGAGAGGTGTCTGTGAGTAGACTGGAGGGCCTCAGTAGAAAGGCTATAATGAGGGGAGTGTGATGCCCTCTGGCTTCTGAACATAGAGGGAAAATGTTTACAAGTGTGTGTGTGTGTGTGTGTGTATGTGTGTGTGTGTGTGTGTGTGTGAGTGTACTTTTAATTGGTGGCTTTAATTATTGTGTTCGAGGTGTTTGTGTTTGAGGTGTCTACATGTGTACAGTATGTGTGCCTGAGTTTATGAAGGCTGTTTTGTGGTTCTTTTGTATGTATAGATGTGTGTGTGTGTGTGTGGATGTGTGTGTGTCTGTGCATTGAAAGTCCACATTAGCATTTCAGTCCATCTCCCCTCTCTTCTCTACACTCTATTCCACCTTTTTCCATCTCTCTTCTTTTGATCTCTTTGTATCCTCCTCTCGCCACCAAAACTTCTCCATGACATCGGGCCGCCCCCCGTCGTCTCTTGAGTCATTACCGTGCGCTTGCATGGCGCTCGAGCAAACAGCTCAAGCCCCGGCACTACGGCGAGCGACGCTAATCATGTTTGTGCTTCCTTGTGTGCTGATTCCCCCCCACGTCTCCAGAGCTCCCCTTCACCCCTCCAGCCCACCTCTCTCAGGAGTCACAGAGCAGGATGTTTGTTTCCAAGCAACCCCCACCCAAAACAACAAACAAATAAAGAAAGAATTCTCACTAACTCGACACTAAAAATTGTAACTCTACAGAGATGCGCGGCACATCACCACCACCACCCCCTTGTGAAAAGAATCTGATGTTTACAACTTATGTGGTTTTGTCGTACCATTTACCTCGATTTATCTCTTGTAAATGTGTCCCACCAGGCCCAGGAAGGGCTTTTGCACTGCACGGCATTGAACCTTAGATATGTATACAACTTCTCTGAATTAGATAAAAGTAGAGTCCCCTCATATAACTCTGCAGGTTGCCAGCAGATATCCAAATGCAAGTAGACAAATTGGCTCAAAGAAAAAAAAAAAAACATGTGGTTGATTGTATGTGCCTGTGTGTGAATGGATCCTGCGAGAAGAGGGGATTGGTCAAAAAAAAATGTTGTGGGAAAAGAAAAATATAAGAAATATAAGCTATAATCAAAAAAGGGGAAATAAATGAGAAATGACCTAGAATTGTGAGTAATGGCGAGGCACTTTGGAATTAGTGTTCAAAGAATTACATGCTGTGGAGACGAATTGTCCTCGTTCCTCTTAGCTGTGTCGATGCCACAGAGAGAGAAAGAGAGAGAGAGAGAGTGAGTGAGAGAGAGAGAGAGAGAGAGAGAGAGAGAGAGAGAGAGAGAGAGTGGACCGAAAAAAAAAATATGAAGCTAATTACCATCGCCCAACATCAAAGGTCCTCTTTGAAGTCATCCACGCACACTTCTTGAGCACAGTGAGGAACGCCGGCCTCTTTGGCATCGCCTAGCGATCAACCAGTGACTGGGTCGCTCTCCACAGGACCCCGGCAAGCTATTGTGTGTGCCAGTGAGACCCATTCAAGACATGAGCCGATGGATGCCGTCGCCAATGGACGCGCTTTCTCACATGTTGCCACGTGAACTCCCCATCCCCTCCCCTCCCTGAACAAATCCACCGTAATTAGCTCTTCTGGTGGCTTAAGGAGCGCTCAAACAACCATTGGAGCTTCAAGACACAGGCGAGTGGCGTGTGTGTGTGTTCGCTCTCCATTACAGTGTTTTATGGCAGGCCAGCCAACAGTTGGAAGACGTCTAGAGAAGACGGCGGCTCTTCCAGCCTATTGTCGCCTCCCCCTCTCTCTTTTTTTTCCGCTGGCATGTCTTCTATACCAGGCAGACTCACAGACATGTTGAATTGATATTGTTGATGCGTCTATGGCAATGGTGGGCCAGACATGTTGTTAGCAAGGGACATAGTGTGATGGACAGGGACAGATGGCTTCTTCTTCATCATCATCATCATCATCATCATCATCTTTATCATCCTAATTTACAGTGATATTTTCACTGAAGTGATTCTAGTCTATGTCTAAGATCTGATGTCTAGTGGAACAATGGCAGCCTGACAAAAGGAACAGAGACAACAATAGCCCCTCTAATGACAATAATTATTATGGCTGTGGTCAGCTAGTTCAGCTGTATCAGGAAGCCAATTAAATTGGCTGGCATATTTTGCCGCCATTTTGCATGATAATGTGGCCTGCTCTAATTGAGAATATCAAGCCAGAGAGTGACAGCGACTTCAGATGGAATGATATCATGATTTATGTGTCATCATAAGAGAGTGCTTTCTCTTTGTGTGTGTGTGTGTGTGTTTGTGTGTGTGCATGCGCACTTGGGAAGTGCAGAGCCATTAGCATGCCTTCAGAGTGTTTACCGAACACCATAAAAGAAAAAAAGAAAAGAGAGAGCGAGAAAAAAACTCCTCGCCACTTAAATCAGAGGGAAAGAAAAGGAGTGAGTCTGTGAGCGTGTGTGTGTGTGTGTGTGTGTGTGTGTTTTGCGCCTGTGTTGTTCCAGCACTATCACAGCTAGCATCAATTAGCACAACCTCTGGAGCTGATAGCAGCCTAATTACCGCCGCCTCGACACAGCCTGGCGAAAGCTCCAGGAAGCCATTAGCATCTCCAATTTGACTGCCTTCCCTGCTACCAACACTATTTGTTATGGGCACCAAGAGGGTCAGTTGTTTTGGTGCTGTGGCTTTTGTGGTGTGTTTGGACGGGTGTGTGTGTGTTTAGGGCATGGGGCGGGTTATCAATAACGACCACAAGCAAAAATCAATATGAAGACAGAAGACTTTGTTTTTGTCGAGCCAAGACCGTCTGGCCCTGAATGCCTCTTTGTTGTTACATTTTTTTTGGCAGTGTGCCAGAGAAGGCTTGGGCATTATATGATTTGGAGGGTGTGAACTTTCTCTCAGGTTTTTGACAAGTAGTTGTTAAGGAGTTATTTGGCCTTCTGTGTATGAATTCGCACAATATCTGGAATCTGTTCTCATTGTCTTTTGCTTAAAAAAAATGAATAAATAAATAAAAGGACTCTGTTCTCTTTCACCTTTAACTGAAAGAAAGGCAGACCATATATTCTGCTCAAATATTCTTTTGAACCCACTGAGGCGAATTAAAGCCATTTTTTTTTCTCGCTTTGGTGCTAAAAAGCATGTTGAGGGTCAGTGATGTCTCTCCCTCTGTTCTCTTGTCGACTAACACGTCCTATCTAATCTCGCTTTCTGTTCCTCCTCTGTAGCCCTCAACACTTGATCAAGTGGTGTGACGCAGACTAAGCGTGCTCCGGGCCTCAAGGTCGGGTGTTTAATCGCAATGAGCAAAAAAAGGAAGGAAAAAAGAAAAAACGAATTTTCTTTGAGTCTCTCCTCCAGTCCTCCTTTCTTTCCCGCTGAGGGCAACATTGAGCGATGAGGAGTGGCGGGGGTCCGTCTCCCTCGCTGTGTTGTGGTGATGGGATCATTACCGAGAGGGGTCGAGAGGCTAACCCAATGTCTGACTTTGTCTCCGCTCTCCTCTCCTTACAGGCACCACCAGGCAACCCAAGGAAGGTGAGGTCCCCGGGGTGGACTACAACTTTGTGTCTGTGGAGCGGTTTATGGAACTGGAGAAAAGCGGGGCCCTGCTAGAGAGTGGAACTTATGAAGGTAAAACTGACTAAGTAATTTAACTAAAACTTAATTTAAAAAAACTACGCTGAAGGGTAGATAGGCTTATGCAGCCCCATCCCCCCAAAACCACCACTATCACCACCACTCATCACACTCACACACACACACACACACACACACACACACACACACACTGCCTAATGAAACCAACTCTTTTTTTAATATCTGTCCCATGAACAGAAATGAACTGCAGACCTATGGATTGTCCACGGTAGGAAGAAAATTGGGACACATTTCAAAGCATATTAATGACATCAAGAAGAAATGGACATTTTAGAAAATTTTACACTAGATACATGGTGCTTTCTGTTGCATTTGTCGGCCCTCTCTGACCAGAGGACTGTTTTTATAGAAACTTAGGTACTGTAGTTCCTCTGACCCCGGTTCCTAGAACTATTTAGGCTCCTGCAGTCTTTTCCTATCCAAAAATTTTCTTTGTTGTATTTACTCCATTTTACACTATTTAAAAAAGTGCAAATTTAATGTGCAATGTTCAAAGGTGAAATTAACAGACATTTAAGTTTAAAGCGACACACTCACTCACTGAGCTCAGGAATCAAATCCTTATTAAGCCAATCAATCCATGATATCATTACTGCTCCACTAAAACCACTGTGGTTGAGGTCCTGATGAGATGTTTTACTGTAGCCTGTAGGCGGTGCAATTGCTATGGGACTAGCCAAGGCACTGGGTGGTAGTCTCTAAAATCAGTAGTTCCTAGAACTTTTTCATCCTTCTTCACTTTTATTTAAAGACAGTGCTGAACTCCCTTAATTAAATAATTCCAAGGTGCAATAGGGAGGCTTGTTCTTCATGAAGAGGGGTTTGTTTTTTGGGGGTTTCTTTCTGGCTTATCACAGGTTTCTTTTAGTTGTGACACTTCACTCATGGGTTGGCTTTTTTCCGGTCTGACCCGGCTCATTGTTGAACTGGTGTAAAAATGAACACGCATCACACAAAAGCAAACAGCAGGGAGACTCAGAGTTCATCTGCACCTGTTCCTCGTAGTGCTGGCTGAGAGCGCGCAGAGTGCATGAAATGGAAGGTTGTCCTCCAGGTTCGGGTACAAGTTAATAGCCCCAGTTTAGTGCAAAGGCAAAAGGCTGCTTTGCCTCCTGACAGCCCTGTGTGTGTGTGTGTTTGTGTGTGTGTGTTTGTGTGTGTGTGAGAGTGCATGTAGTCTTTTTTCAAGTGCTTGGGTAGGATTTCCTCCTAGCATTTCCTCTGTAGTTCACTGTGCTTCGTCTCTTAGGCCCATATGACCTGCATCCATGTTCCTCATTCGATTTTTCAAAATGTTTTGCCTTTCTTTCCTTTTTGTCAAAACAGGAGACTTGACTTATTGATGTACAAACTATCTACTCTTTGAATATTCAAAAATGATGACATCTCGAAGCTGTTCTTAACTAAGAGACAGACGGTGAACCTCTGCCCTCCAAACTTTAGATTTCCTAAAATATGTCCTCACTTCAAAGACATGAGGAGACTGAAAGAAAAAAGAAGAAACCCAGCCCATAAGACAAGAATAACTTTTCTCAGGTCTGGATAACTGGCAGGGAGCTATTTTACTGGTAAAGTGTCTGGCCCAGGATATCCTGATGATCTGAAGCAGTGGTCATGACTCAAGACTGTGCCCTGACAGGCTGTCTAATAGCTGCCTCGGGGCTAGCTCCTACTAGCATGACACGCTAGCCTGGCAGATGCAGGAAAGATTCTCACCTGCGGTTGTCATGAGCGACCTCCAGCTTCCAGCTTCTTCCCTGTCCTTATTTTCTCTGCCTTTCACTTCCAATTCTCTCAGTTTCTGGAGACATTCACCGTGGACACGGTGAGAAAGAGTTGCCTTTTTCAAAAGTGTTTATGAAACCCTTATAGACCAAGTAAAAGGAAAAAGTTTAAGTCTGTGTTTTTTTTAGTGGTTGTTTGATTTTTTTTTCTTCTCCACCAGTCTGCTTCACAGTATTCCACTCGACTTCTATGGGCATTGTCAATATTACGGTATAACAATCTCAAAGACTTTTCATCTTCTTGTGTGTGTGTGTGTGTGTGGGGGGGGGGGTGGGGGTGGGGGGGGGGGGGGGGGGGGGGCGTTGTCTGTGTGTGTGTGTGTGTGTGTGTGTGTGTGTGTTTGAGGATGTTCTCCCTTTTCTCTAGACAACTGATAGATAGTAGAAATAAAAGGAGTGGAAGCTATAGGTGTTTAAGCTGGGCCTATGTATGGGGGTGGGTATCGGAGCGTTGCTAATGATAGTACCACCCCTCTGCCAAGCACATCAATCAAGCCATGTTTATGAATGTGTACTGCAGATAGAGCTGAGCTAGATATTTCAACCTTCCCTCCTCTGTCACAAGCTCTCTCTCTCTCTCTCTCTCTCTCTCTCTCTCTCTCTCTCACACACATACACACACACACACACACACACACACACACACACACACAAGCAGTGGACATTGCAATAGTTTGTTTGTGCTCCTGTATCCAAGATCTTCCTGTTGCTGCAAGTCAAAGTCAGTCATCAAACACCCAAGTACTGGGCTTGAACATACTAGTGGGCAACTTGAAGTTTTACTCAAGTGGGACTTGAGGATAAGTGGGATACAGCAGTGGCCGTACTCACATACTCACTTACAGTAATATGATTTTTAAAAATAGTTTTATGATTTATTTACAAAAGTGATTTTGCCTTAAAGAAGCCAGTTTGTTTGAAGCTTTTTAAAGGGCCTCTGTGCCTGCTCTTTGTGTATGTGTGTGTGTGTGTGTGTGTGTGTGTGTGTGTGTGTGCGTGTGTGTGTGTGTGTGTGTGTGCTTGAACTTTATCTGCCATGGCAATGTGGATTGCTCTGCTTTGCCAAACGCCTCTATCTCCAATGCCACAGAAGTCAACACTTCTGAGGTGCATGTGAACAGTCTCACATTGCCGCGTCTAAATGAGTGCCATCCACGCACTCACACACAGACACATACACACACACACACACACACACACACACACACACACACACACACACAGTGCATTCCGCTCTGACAGTTAATGAGAGCTGGATGAAAGGCACACCTCTCACCACACACACACACACATCCGTATCTCATTTAAATTCCTATCAGTGCAATATTTTTGCTTTTTTTTTTCCTGGCAGTAAAGTTGCCTGCCTCACATATTAACATGTTAATATGGAGTATATATCCGTCTGTTAATGTACCTGTAATTCATCATGTGGGTGGATGTTCTTCAGATAACTGCCTTGCTCTCCCTAGCCATATGTTCATGGATAAGCCTGAGCCTCTCCATGCATTACCATACATGCTAAACTGCCCTCGTAAGGTTCCTCATTAGGTTATATGCCTCATTCTGCTTCATGGTGGCACTGCCAAGTTTGTATATTCATTAGCAGTCTCTCTTCATCACTCATCTCCATTATAATCAACAAGCATTTTTCCCATGTTTTTATTTCTTATGCGTGGGTGTAGAAGACTAGAGACTTCTAAGCATGGTTCTACCAACCAACTACCGTGTTCTTGTTTATGTTCTTTATGTTGTTTTAGGAACCGAATGTAATAATTTGTCAGGAAGTTTAATGTTTTATTTTATTTTTTCTGAAGAAACCTGGTGTAAACCAAGTGCCAGACAGTTTTTCAGTTCTTGTTGTTCCATAACTCCCCAGACAATATCTTCAGCATTAAAGTCCATTTATCCCTGGGGCATGACAGGACCTCTGTGTTTGCTGTTATTACATATGCAGAGAGGGAGATAGGTTAAGAGATGAATAGAGTTTCAGTCAAGTAGCTCCACTAATTCGCTTATAAAAAAAATCCAGCTGTGTTGACTATTATGATTTTGAAATTTTGAAAAAGCCTGAGATTTGAAATTTTCTTAATTGCCGTACTGTTGTTTGCTGAGCCTACAAAGTAAATGACACCTACTGTTATCACTGTGTTTTTTTTTGTGTGTGTGTGTGTGTGTGCGTGTGTGTGAGAAGAAAACTACTACGGGACGCCCAAGCCCCCTTGCGAGCCCACGCCTCTGCTGCTCGATGTAAGCGACCGCCTGCTGCCGGGCGCCAGACCCAGCTCCCAGGGCAAGCGACGACGCAACAAGTCCGTCAGCAACATGGAGAAAGCCGGCATCGACCCACCCGAGGAAGAGGAGGAGGAGAGGCCCGTCGTCAATGGCAACGGCATCGCTCTCACCCCAGGTGGGACCCCCGTGTCTGTGTTTGTGTGATTATGGGTGTGTGTTTATCTGTATGCGTGTGTTCACGGTGTGTGTGTGTGTGTGTGTGTCCAAGGTCCAACTAACCTGGGGTGCGTTTCCC
>JAGFZM010004490.1:0-10606 GCA_017657215.1 Limnothrissa miodon
ACACACACACACACACACACACACACACACACACACACACACACACTTCCATTTCTGCTTTGACCCTTTTGAACTCTAAGCAGGCAGTAAACATGATTTCCATCAGGCTGTTTCTCCTTCTCAGCTGTCAGCAACTCTACACCACTGACCTCTATCCCTTATCCTCCTCTCTTACCCAACATAACCCAGCATAACCCAACACCAGGCAGGTCTCAGCCATTTACCTCCATTGACCTCTACGCCCTCCACCCCATCACACACACACACACACACACACACACACACACACAGACACAGGTACACCCCTAGCACGTCAGTACCACACCACCTCCTACACAGCCATCAACCCAACCCAATGGAGGCATCTACGGGATCGCCACCTGTTCAGCCAGCAGGCCTCTTATGAGGACAATACTGAACGCCAGTGACCATTGACTCTCTGACTCTCGTTGCACTCAGAGAGAACCTACAGGACCCCTGTGAGTGTCAGACGTGCTGTGCGATTAGCGTGGGCATTTGTGCTTGTGTTAGCAGAGGAATGTGCATCAGCACTCTAATAATGGTGCCCACCCCACAGACCCGGTCTGACAGCGTACGGCGGTAGCCGCGGCGACGGCAGCGCAATGAGCGATCTGTGATTTCCTCCGATGAATCACCACACACGGAGCGCCTTTATTTTTGTTTGTCACCCAGAATGGCGCTTTGTGGGGGCCGGGTGGGAGAGGGCGGCATAAATAGGCCGCCGTCTTGAAAAGCGGCATTGTGCTTCCTGCTCTCCTCTCTTTTATTTTCTCTCTCTCTCTTGCTTTCTCTCTCTCTCTCTCTCTCTCTCTCTCTCTCTCTGTCTCTCTCTCACTCTTTGCTCTCTTCTTCCCTCACCCTCTTTTGCTCTCTCTCTTTTTTTCTAGATGGATGTCTCCTGCGCTCTCTCAATTTTGTATCAATTTCATGCATGGGAACTATAAATTGGACAGCCCCAGCACACATACATGCAATCCTCTATATGCTCGGCTATGCAGTGCAGGAACAGAGAGAACATGTCTGTTGTTCTGCATAAACAGCTTTACTCAATCGAAACTGACAGAGCTACTGCTGCCAGTGTCAAGAGGCCTATATGAAGAACATGCTGCGTGAACATTCAGGCGTGTATGCAAAACGTGTGTTTGCCTGTGTGTGTGTGTGTGTGTGTGTGTGTGTGTGTGTGTCTGTATGTGTGTAGTGTGTATGTATGTGTGTGTGTGCGCACGTGTGTGCAAAAGCAGTCATCAGCACCAGCTCCACTGCTCTCCACCGGGTTCCAGCATCTGTCCACACAGGGGCCGGCCGGGGCCCCAGCAGGCGAGCGGGGGAGGTGGACTGGGGGCCGGTGGGCCGGCTGTCTCCCTCCGTTTCCTTCCCCGTGCCCTTGCTAACGCGTTTGGATGGCTAGCATATGGAAGAGAGGAGCAGAGGGAGCGGGAGTGCACAGAGGAGAGGAGAGTCGGCAACAACGGAGGACGGCACCAGCGGCTCTAGTTGCAGCCAAGCCGAGGCAACAGTGGGGGGGACGGAGAGAGAGAGAGAGAGAGAGAGAGAGAGAGAGAGAGAGAGGGGAGGCAGGGAGCCCTGGAGCCTCTCGTCTGGAGTCTGTCACGTTTGGTGTCAGAGCCTCTTGGATCAGCTGGCGGTGATACCCACCTAACCTTGTTGGGTGGGAGGGGGGGCACCCATCGTGGGCAGCAGAAATGAAATGAGCAGAGGAAGGACAGGGAAGGGGAGAGAAAGAAAGAGAGAGAGAGAGATAGAGAGAGAGAGAGAGAGAGAGAGAGAGAGAATGAATTTGAAGGAGTTCTTAAGTTCAGTTCATCTGGAGGCCTCGCTTGCACCTCTTCCTGTGATTGACAGGCAGAGATGTGAGCAGAGACAAATGGACCTCAGCATCTTTACCGACACACCAATCAGCACATGCACACGCACACACACACACACACACACACACACACACACACACACACACACATTAACTTACACACACACACAAACACTTTACCACCAATAACACCACAGCTAATAAAAGCTTGGTTGTGGTACCTGCATTCAATCGCGCTTGATTGTACCTTTTTTCGTCTGCATGTGTATATTTTTGTGCATGTGTAAAAGTGTGAAACACTTCTATATCCATGAGTGTCTGTGTGTGTATGTCTATGTGAATGTGTGTGTGTGTGCGTGTGAGACACAAACATTAGCAAGGCGATCATTAGCCCCCGTGCACACTACTCCCCGCCCCGTAATGAATGTGCCCTGGAGTCTTATTTAAAGTGGCCCACCGGCTCTCCTAGGAGCCCCTCTGCTGCCTGCATCTATGAATATGGAGTGCAGTTGATTGCAGGGGCAGCATGATTGGACACTGATTGGATTGCTGCATCCTATGGAGAGAGTGTTGAGTGGTGAGTGAAGGGGGGAGGAGTGGAGGGGGTGGGGTGGGGGTGTTGTCGATCCATAAGGCTCATGGTCACAGTCGGAGGCTCAGCGGCATTGAACGTGGGTCTGCATGGAGCCCGAGGTGGAGCGGCTGGGATGGTGCAGTGCTGGGTCAGGGTTTGGAGGTCAGAGGAGAGGTGTCTGTGAGTAGACTGGAGGGCCTCAGTAGAAAGGCTATAATGAGGGGAGTGTGATGCCCTCTGGCTTCTGAACATAGAGGGAGAATGTTTACAAGTGTGTGTGTGTGTGTGTGTGTATGTGTGTGTGTGTGTGTGTGTGTGAGTGTACTTTTAATTGGTGGCTTTAATTATTGTGTTCGAGGTGTTTGTGTTTGAGGTGTCTACATGTGTACAGTATGTGTGCCTGAGTTTATGAAGGCTGTTTTGTGGTTCTTTTGTATGTATAGATGTGTGTGTGTGTGTGTGTGGATGTGTGTGTGTCTGTGCATTGAAAGTCCACATTAGCATTTCAGTCCATCTCCCCTCTCTTCTCTACACTCTATTCCACCTTTTTCCATCTCTCTTCTTTTGATCTCTTTGTATCCTCCTCTCGCCACCAAAACTTCTCCATGACATCGGGCCGCCCCCCGTCGTCTCTTGAGTCATTACCGTGCGCTTGCATGGCGCTCGAGCAAACAGCTCAAGCCCCGGCACTACGGCGAGCGACGCTAATCATGTTTGTGCTTCCTTGTGTGCTGATTCCCCCCCACGTCTCCAGAGCTCCCCTTCACCCCTCCAGCCCACCTCTCTCAGGAGTCACAGAGCAGGATGTTTGTTTCCAAGCAACCCCCACCCAAAACAACCAACAAATAAAGAAAGAATTCTCACTAACTCGACACTAAAAATTGTAACTCTACAGAGATGAGCGGCACATCACCACCACCACCCCCTTGTGAAAAGAATCTGATGTTTACAACTTATGTGGTTTTGTCGTACCATTTACCTCGATTTATCTCTTGTAAATGTGTCCCACCAGGCCCAGGAAGGGCTTTTGCACTGCACGGCATTGAACCTTAGATATGTATACAACTTCTCTGAATTAGATAAAAGTAGAGTCCCCTCATATAACTCTGCAGGTTGCCAGCAGATATCCAAATGCAAGTAGACAAATTGGCTCAAAGAAAAAAAAAAAACATGTGGTTGATTGTATGTGCCTGTGTGTGAATGGATCCTGCGAGAAGAGGGGATTGGTCAAAAAAAAATGTTGTGGGAAAAGAAAAATATAAGAAATATAAGCTATAATCAAAAAAGGGGAAATAAATGAGAAATGACCTAGAATTGTGAGTAATGGCGAGGCACTTTGGAATTAGTGTTCAAAGAATTACATGCTGTGGAGACGAATTGTCCTCGTTCCTCTTAGCTGTGTCGATGCCACAGAGAGAGAAAGAGAGAGAGAGAGAGTGAGTGAGAGAGAGAGAGAGAGAGAGAGAGAGAGAGAGAGAGAGAGAGAGTGGACCGAAAAAAAAAATATGAAGCTAATTACCATCGCCCAACATCAAAGGTCCTCTTTGAAGTCATCCACGCACACTTCTTGAGCACAGTGAGGAACGCCGGCCTCTTTGGCATCGCCTAGCGATCAACCAGTGACTGGGTCGCTCTCCACAGGACCCCGGCAAGCTATTGTGTGTGCCAGTGAGACCCATTCAAGACATGAGCCGATGGATGCCGTCGCCAATGGACGCGCTTTCTCACATGTTGCCATGTGAACTCCCCATCCCCTCCCCTCCCTGAACAAATCCACCGTAATTAGCTCTTCTGGTGGCTTAAGGAGCGCTCAAACAACCATTGGAGCTTCAAGACACAGGCGAGTGGCGTGTGTGTGTGTTCGCTCTCCATTACAGTGTTTTATGGCAGGCCAGCCAACAGTTGGAAGACGTCTAGAGAAGACGGCGGCTCTTCCAGCCTATTGTCGCCTCCCCCTCTCTCTTTTTTTTCCGCTGGCATGTCTTCTATACCAGGCAGACTCACAGACATGTTGAATTGATATTGTTGATGCGTCTATGGCAATGGTGGGCCAGACATGTTGTTAGCAAGGGACATAGTGTGATGGACAGGGACAGATGGCTTCTTCTTCATCATCATCATCATCATCATCATCATCTTTATCATCCTAATTTACAGTGATATTTTCACTGAAGTGATTCTAGTCTATGTCTAAGATCTGATGTCTAGTGGAACAATGGCAGCCTGACAAAAGGAACAGAGACAACAATAGCCCCTCTAATGACAATAATTATTATGGCTGTGGTCAGCTAGTTCAGCTGTATCAGGAAGCCAATTAAATTGGCTGGCATATTTTGCCGCCATTTTGCATGATAATGTGGCCTGCTCTAATTGAGAATATCAAGCCAGAGAGTGACAGCGACTTCAGATGGAATGATATCATGATTTATGTGTCATCATAAGAGAGTGCTTTCTCTTTGTGTGTGTGTGTGTGTGTTTGTGTGTGTGCATGCGCACTTGGGAAGTGCAGAGCCATTAGCATGCCTTCAGAGTGTTTACCGAACACCATAAAAGAAAAAAAGAAAAGAGAGAGCGAGAAAAAAACTCCTCGCCACTTAAATCAGAGGGAAAGAAAAGGAGTGAGTCTGTGAGCGTGTGTGTGTGTGTGTGTGTGTGTGTGTTTTGCGCCTGTGTTGTTCCAGCACTATCACAGCTAGCATCAATTAGCACAACCTCTGGAGCTGATAGCAGCCTAATTACCGCCGCCTCGACACCGCCTGGCGAAAGCTCCAGGAAGCCATTAGCATCTCCAATTTGACTGCCTTCCCTGCTACCAACACTATTTGTTATGGGCACCAAGAGGGTCAGTTGTTTTGGTGCTGTGGCTTTTGTGGTGTGTTTGGACGGGTGTGTGTGTGTTTAGGGCATGGGGCGGGTTATCAATAACGACCACAAGCAAAAATCAATATGAAGACAGAAGACTTTGTTTTTGTCGAGCCAAGACCGTCTGGCCCTGAATGCCTCTTTGTTGTTACATTTTTTTTGGCAGTGTGCCAGAGAAGGCTTGGGCATTATATGATTTGGAGGGTGTGAACTTTCTCTCAGGTTTTTGACAAGTAGTTGTTAAGGAGTTATTTGGCCTTCTGTGTATGAATTCGCACAATATCTGGAATCTGTTCTCATTGTCTTTTGCTTAAAAAAAATGAATAAATAAATAAAAGGACTCTGTTCTCTTTCACCTTTAACTGAAAGAAAGGCAGACCATATATTCTGCTCAAATATTCTTTTGAACCCACTGAGGCGAATTAAAGCCATTTTTTTTTCTCGCTTTGGTGCTAAAAAGCATGTTGAGGGTCAGTGATGTCTCTCCCTCTGTTCTCTTGTCGACTAACACGTCCTATCTAATCTCGCTTTCTGTTCCTCCTCTGTAGCCCTCAACACTTGATCAAGTGGTGTGACGCAGACTAAGCGTGCTCCGGGCCTCAAGGTCGGGTGTTTAATCGCAATGAGCAAAAAAAGGAAGGAAAAAAGAAAAAACGAATTTTCTTTGAGTCTCTCCTCCAGTCCTCCTTTCTTTCCCGCTGAGGGCAACATTGAGCGATGAGGAGTGGCGGGGGTCCGTCTCCCTCGCTGTGTTGTGGTGATGGGATCATTACCGAGAGGGTTCGAGAGACTAACCCAATGTCTGACTTTGTCTCCGCTCTCCTCTCCTTACAGGCACCACCAGGCAACCCAAGGAAGGTGAGGTCCCCGGGGTGGACTACAACTTTGTGTCTGTGGAGCGGTTTATGGAACTGGAGAAAAGCGGGGCCCTGCTAGAGAGTGGAACTTATGAAGGTAAAACTGACTAAGTAATTTAACTAAAACTTAATTTAAAAAAACTACGCTGAAGGGTAGATAGGCTTATGCAGCCCCATCCCCCCAAAACCACCACTATCACCACCACTCATCACACTCACACACACACACACACACACACACACACACACACTGCCTAATGAAACCAACTCTTTTTTTAATATCTGTCCCATGAACAGCTCCCATTGCAAAGGAATGTGCTTCAATGTAATTGAAATGAACTGCAGACCTATGGATTGTCCACGGTAGGAAGAAAATTGGGACACATTTCAAAGCATATTAATGACATCAAGAAGAAATGGACATTTTAGAAAATTTTACACTAGATACATGGTGCTTTCTGTTGCATTTGTCGGCCCTCTCTGACCAGAGGACTGTTTTTATAGAAACTTAGGTACTGTAGTTCCTCTGACCCCGGTTCCTAGAACTATTTAGGCTCCTGCAGTCTTTTCCTATCCAAAAATTTTCTTTGTTGTATTTACTCCATTTTACACTATTTAAAAAAGTGCAAATTTAATGTGCAATGTTCAAAGGTGAAATTAACAGACATTTAAGTTTAAAGCGACACACTCACTCACTGAGCTCAGGAATCAAATCCTTATTAAGCCAATCAATCCATGATATCATTACTGCTCCACTAAAACCACTGTGGTTGAGGTCCTGATGAGATGTTTTACTGTAGCCTGTAGGCGGTGCAATTGCTATGGGACTAGCCAAGGCACTGGGTGGTAGTCTCTAAAATCAGTAGTTCCTAGAACTTTTTCATCCTTCTTCACTTTTATTTAAAGACAGTGCTGAACTCCCTTAATTAAATAATTCCAAGGTGCAATAGGGAGGCTTGTTCTTCATGAAGAGGGGTTTGTTTTTTGGGGGTTTCTTTCTGGCTTATCACAGGTTTCTTTTAGTTGTGACACTTCACTCATGGGTTGGCTTTTTTCCGGTCTGACCCGGCTCATTGTTGAACTGGTGTAAAAATGAACACGCATCACACAAAAGCAAACAGCAGGGAGACTCAGAGTTCATCTGCACCTGTTCCTCGTAGTGCTGGCTGAGAGCGCGCAGAGTGCATGAAATGGAAGGTTGTCCTCCAGGTTCGGGTACAAGTTAATAGCCCCAGTTTAGTGCAAAGGCAAAAGGCTGCTTTGCCTCCTGACAGCCCTGTGTGTGTGTGTGTTTGTGTGTGTGTGTTTGTGTGTGTGTGAGAGTGCATGTAGTCTTTTTTCAAGTGCTTGGGTAGGATTTCCTCCTAGCATTTCCTCTGTAGTTCACTGTGCTTCGTCTCTTAGGCCCATATGACCTGCATCCATGTTCCTCATTCGATTTTTCAAAATGTTTTGCCTTTCTTTCCTTTTTGTCAAAACAGGAGACTTGACTTATTGATGTACAAACTATCTACTCTTTGAATATTCAAAAATGATGACATCTCGAAGCTGTTCTTAACTAAGAGACAGACGGTGAACCTCTGCCCTCCAAACTTTAGATTTCCTAAAATATGTCCTCACTTCAAAGACATGAGGAGACTGAAAGAAAAAAGAAGAAACCCAGCCCAGAAGACAAGAATAACCTTTCTCAGGTCTGGATAACTGGCAGGGAGCTATTTTACTGGTAAAGTGTCTGGCCCAGGATATCCTGATGATCTGAAGCAGTGGTCATGACTCAAGACTGTGCCCTGACAGGCTGTCTAATAGCTGCCTCGGGGCTAGCTCCTACTAGCATGACACGCTAGCCTGGCAGATGCAGGAAAGATTCTCACCTGCGGTTGTCATGAGCGACCTCCAGCTTCCAGCTTCTTCCCTGTCCTTATTTTCTCTGCCTTTCACTTCCAATTCTCTCAGTTTCTGGAGACATTCACCGTGGACACGGTGAGAAAGAGTTGCCTTTTTCAAAAGTGTTTATGAAACCCTTATAGACCAAGTAAAAGGAAAAAGTTTAAGTCTGTGTTTTTTTTAGTGGTTGTTTGATTTTTTTTTCTTCTCCACCAGTCTGCTTCACAGTATTCCACTCGACTTCTATGGGCATTGTCAATATTACGGTATAACAATCTCAAAGACTTTTCATCTTCTTGTGTGTGTGTGTGTGTGTGGGGGGGGGGGTGGGGGTGGGGGGGGGGGGGGGGGGGGGGCGTTGTCTGTGTGTGTGTGTGTGTGTGTGTGTGTGTGTGTTTGAGGATGTTCTCCCTTTTCTCTAGACAACTGATAGATAGTAGAAATAAAAGGAGTGGAAGCTATAGGTGTTTAAGCTGGGCCTATGTATGGGGGTGGGTATCGGAGCGTTGCTAATGATAGTACCACCCCTCTGCCAAGCACATCAATCAAGCCAAGTTTATGAATGTGTACTGCAGATAGAGCTGAGCTAGATATTTCAACCTTCCCTCCTCTGTCACAAGCTCTCTCTCTCTCTCTCTCTCTCTCTCTCTCTCTCTCTCTCACACACATACACACACACACACACACACACACACACACACACACACAAGCAGTGGACATTGCAATAGTTTGTTTGTGCTCCTGTATCCAAGATCTTCCTGTTGCTGCAAGTTAAAGTCAGTCATCAAACACCCAAGTACTGGGCTTGAACATACTAGTGGGCAACTTGAAGTTTTACTCAAGTGGGACTTGAGGATAAGTGGGATACAACAGTGGCCGTACTCACATACTCACTTACAGTAATATGATTTTTAAAAATAGTTTTATGATTTATTTACAAAAGTGATTTTGCCTTAAAGAAGCCAGTTTGTTTGAAGCTTTTTAAAGGGCCTCTGTGCCTGCTCTTTGTGTATGTGTGTGTGTGTGTGTGTGTGTGTGTGTGTGTGTGTGCGTGTGTGTGTGTGTGTGTGTGTGCTTGAACTTTATCTGCCATGGCAATGTGGATTGCTCTGCTTTGCCAAACGCCTCTATCTCCAATGCCACAGAAGTCAACACTTCTGAGGTGCATGTGAACAGTCTCACATTGCCGCGTCTAAATGAGTGCCATCCACGCACTCACACACAGACACATACACACACACACACACACACACACACACACACACACACACACACACAGTGCATTCCGCTCTGACAGTTAATGAGAGCTGGATGAAAGGCACACCTCTCACCACACACACACACACATCCGTATCTCATTTAAATTCCTATCAGTGCAATATTTTTGCTTTTTTTTTTCCTGGCAGTAAAGTTGCCTGCCTCACATATTAACATGTTAATATGGAGTATATATCCGTCTGTTAATGTACCTGTAATTCATCATGTGGGTGGATGTTCTTCAGATAACTGCCTTGCTCTCCCTAGCCATATGTTCATGGATAAGCCTGAGCCTCTCCATGCATTACCATACATGCTAAACTGCCCTCGTAAGGTTCCTCATTAGGTTATATGCCTCATTCTGCTTCATGGTGGCACTGCCAAGTTTGTATATTCATTAGCAGTCTCTCTTCATCACTCATCTCCATTATAATCAACAAGCATTTTTCCCATGTTTTTATTTCTTATGCGTGGGTGTAGAAGACTAGAGACTTCTAAGCATGGTTCTACCAACCAACTACCGTGTTCTTGTTTATGTTCTTTATGTTGTTTTAGGAACCGAATGTAATAATTTGTCAGGAAGTTTAATGTTTTATTTTATTTTTTCTGAAGAAACCTGGTGTAAACCAAGTGCCAGACAGTTTTTCAGTTCTTGTTGTTCCATAACTCCCCAGACAATATCTTCAGCATTAAAGTCCATTTATCCCTGGGGCATGACAGGACCTCTGTGTTTGCTGTTATTACATATGCAGAGAGGGAGATAGGTTAAGAGATGAATAGAGTTTCAGTCAAGTAGCTCCACTAATTCGCTTATAAAAAAAATCCAGCTGTGTTGACTATTATGATTTTGAAATTTTGAAAAAGCCTGAGATTTGAAATTTTCTTAATTGCCGTACTGTTGTTTGCTGAGCCTACAAAGTAAATGACACCTACTGTTATCACTGTGTTTTTTTTTGTGTGTGTGTGTGTGTGTGCGTGTGTGTGAGAAGAAAACTACTACGGGACGCCCAAGCCCCCTTGCGAGCCCACGCCTCTGCTGCTCGATGTAAGCGACCGCCTGCTGCCGGGCGCCAGACCCAGCTCCCAGGGCAAGCGACGACGCAACAAGTCCGTCAGCAACATGGAGAAAGCCGGCATCGACCCACCCGAGGAAGAGGAGGAGGAGAGGCCCGTCGTCAATGGCAACGGCATCGCTCTCACCCCAGGTGGGACCCCCGTGTCTGTGTTTGTGTGATTATGGGTGTGTGTTTATCAGTATGCGTGTGTTTACGGTGTATGTGTGTGTGTGTGTCCAAGGTCCAACTAACCTGGGGTGCGTTTCCC
>JAGFZM010004491.1:0-11036 GCA_017657215.1 Limnothrissa miodon
CCCTTTTTTTCCGCAAGGGATATGTGAATTATTACTACCTTAATATGATTCCATGTTGTCTTCTTTGAGTTAGTGTTTCTCATATACGGTCTATGGTGTTTCTAATGATTTTGGGAGCGATTGGTGTCGCGCCCAGCATATGCATGGACAATAGTTTAGGACCACGAATTCAAGGATATTTTTACTACATAGGCTACATTAAAATACGATTGTACAATATGTTTAAATGTATAAATTTCATTCATTATGATAAATACTTGAGAAGTCATTTACAGTGTAACTGATAAACAGTATGGTAAATGGTAAGTCATGTCACGAGGCAATCCATTTTATTCTATGTGATCTAAAACATATCATATAGATTAAAAGATTCAATTTTATGCCATGGCATTATGTATAGTTAAGAGCAGTATATAGACAATACTTTTATATATGCGCTATAGTAACAGAGATGGGCAAGTATGAGGTTGTAATCAATATATAGATGGATAAGTGTATGTAGACAATGTGCAAAATTATTTAGCCTATAAGGAAAAAAAAAACAACAAACCGGGTGACAAAAATACAAATTCATACAAAGCAAAAGGGGAGAAGTTTGCACCTCTGATAAACATTACCCGAAACTTATCGTCACTTACAGACCGCGATTTGAATTTGGCTAAGATTAAACCAGGTTTGTTAACAAGTTAATACATTAACATAAGCTAACGTAAATTATAATATATCCTACTTTACAAAACAATCTGACCTGACGAAACTCGAAACACATACCCTACAAAAGAGTAAATATTAACAAAACATGAAAACAATTTAATATGAGAAACCCTCCATCATCGTGCACGACCAGAGACCACTGCTGGCTACCTGTGCTGTGCGCGTCGCCAACAAGAACCCACATGAACAATGTGACGCGCGGACGCAATCCCGCCCCCGGGCGAAATACCCTATTTTTTCATAGTCCCGGGCGGGTACAGGTGAGTCCATGACGACGCCGGGCCTGGCTACGGGTTGATTCACTCCGGATAATCCCTTTAAGTATTGGGGTGAAAACAGCTGAATGTGGTAAAGCAAATACCTTATCACCGATTGTGGTTGAATTCAGGTCAAAGCCAGCATCACTGGTAAAATAAGAATAACAGTAAATTTGGTCCTCGTCTGGGTCAAATGTTATCAGGTTGAACGATCGAGGGCAGTTCTGAGGGAAACTTGAGAGAATCATTAAATTATAATATGGTACATAACCAATTAAATGATTAATGTCATTATGATGGAAATAATTAGTAGTTAGTAGTACTAACTAGTAGTTAGTATTACCTGTGAAATGATATGCTGGCAGTGACAGGGGGTCTGTTTACTTTATGTGTGTCGGATCGATTAGCAAGGTTGATATTCATGTATTGGTACCAGAAAGGATACGTAAGCTCATTTGTGGGATTTGTCCAACAACAACCAAAATCTCTGTAACCAAAAACCAAATGGTGAATACTACAACACACCATACAGGGATTAAGGGTCTAGAATTACTTTAGAGGAAGTTACCCCAGCGCAAATGACATGTATTGCTGAGTCTGATATTTTACAACTCTTTCAGTCTGACACCAGTTGAAATTGGCTGCATTCCTCCCCTTTGTCTGGTAGATCACACCTTGTTCCTGGATTACTTTGGTGCCACAATTTCCATAACCACAATAAGTCCAGCTCAAAAACTCGCAATTTTCAAATGTTTGTTTGAAACGGACCTCTACCTGAAATCAAGAATCATACTTAGATTTGAAGAGGGACATACTTGAAAAACATGACATGAAATTGACCAAAGGAAATAATAAATTACCTCATAAAGCCCATCTGAATTGACCCTTTTAGGATAACAAGTTGTTGATCCTCCCAAAAAACGATAAGCGGAAGTAGGCCCAACTTCAACAATGATGCATCTCATATCCGATTGGTAGTAGGTGTCACTGAAAAACATTTGCAGCACAGAATTAAAATGTCATTCATTCTTGCAATTAATCTGTATGCTGTGAATTACCTTTAGAGTGTGCATGTATTTTAATATTAGTACAAAAATGATAAACAAAATTTCTAATTGTGTTCACTAAAACAAAGTACTTCAAAAATTTCAGATCAGAATGAAAGGATTTTAATTAATTAAAAAAAAATAACTTTCTAAACCTAATACAACTGTCTGGAAATATCACATTATTCATTCTGCAAAACTCTTGGATTGTAGATCACCAGTAAAATCATGACTCATGAAAATTCTGCATGACTCATGAAAGTTCTGCATGCTATTGTTATTTCTGGTAAGTAACACAACCTGATCGCTTTGACAAAGAGGAGAGCAGAAGCACCATTGTGCATTCTCAGTCCTTACTTTACTGGGTTACTCTCAGCAATGAAGCAGATTGGAAAATATTCCCCAAATTCTTCATATCTTGGAGTCCATCTCAAGACAAACTCTTCAGAACTGCTGTTGGACTTTTCCACTTTGGTAGTCAGCGGTCCACTTATGATGATGTCACGAACCCTTCAAAATGGAACAGTCATCTTATGACAGTCATACAAAGAATAAATATTCATTTGTTGTACAGTAGATTAGTAACCATGACAACATCATAGTTCTTACCCTGCCACAGAGGCTGTTGCCCTGATTAGGATCTTGAGCTCCTGGTTGATCACTGCATGAATTTGATCTCCAGTCTCTGGGGTCGGGGAAAGGAACTTTGGCAAGAACACTCCCTCATCACATGAAGCAACAGGAGCATCAACTGAAGAAGAGAAACACAGATGGATGTGTGTTGTCATAACTAATCAGTACATTTTTGTTAAGTGTGACAGTTAATGTTGAATTCATCTACATGTCTCCTAAAGGAATATGCCACTGTTGTTCAATATTGGGCCATGTTATGCCCTTAGACATGTTTATACATACCTTACCTATAACAGCGTTAGCAGTCAATCACTCTGGCATGCAGCACCTTTAGTTTAACCCAGATATTTCATTAGGATCCAAACAGGGATGAAGTTAGTGGAAATCAGACACATCCCTGTCTTTCCTATTTACATAGTTACTCAAGTAGTTAGCTGACTTACTATGGCGACACAAAAAAAAAAAACATGGAGATAGTTATCCTTAAAGGAATTACAGAATTACCTTGTCATTGTTGAATGTAGGTAGCTTAAGATATTCAATAGACCATACCAAAATTTCAACACCGTCTCTCGCCTCCTTCTACATGTAAGTTTCAAGCTAAAAAGTGGAGCGAGGATACGTCACCTCGCTAAGATACACCTCCTTTATTTGCATTTTCCAACCAAACATCACTTGGAACTGTCTCTAGTCCAATTCCCTGTTGCTTTGAACGAATCGTTTCATTGTAAGCCTTTTAAATGAGCCTGAATAAGACGCTTTAGCAGTGCTCCTGGGTCACTTTCAGACGCACAAATTTGCATACGCTATTATTGAGTCTCAAAGACCAATTTCTGATGGTAAAAAATGTGTTCTATGCAGGGGCGTCGTAGTGGGGGGAAAAGGGGTACTGAGTAACCGGGGCCCCAAGTGGGGAGAGGGCCCTTGAAGAGTCTAATTATTATTTATTTAAATATCAATAGCATTTAAAAATCACAATATATGTTGCTATATGTTGTAATTGTAGTGTTCTATTTATAATTAAATCGTTTGATTAATGAATTGTTGATTGATTAATCCCCCCCCCAGGCCTTGTTTAACTAGGCGCATTTGACATATCATTCATTCTGCTGAGAAGCAGCACTGCGAGTAGTAGCTTATGGTTATCTGTAGTATGAATGATGATGCCCAAGAAAAAAAAAATCCGGTTTTCAGAAAAGAAAAGAGAGGCAGGAGCGAGATAAGAAAAGAAATGAGGGAAAGCAACTGTTAACAAATTTCTTTCCCAAGAAAAGTGAGCCCAAATCTGAAAGCAAGTAGCTTACAATAAATGAACAATACATTCAATACCACCGTGATTGTCAGTGCTAAAAAACGGCACAACACAAAATGAGAAATAACATAATGCCCTTTTCATTGCAATAGGCTACGATTAATCAAACATGAAATTAATTTGTATTGTAGTGTTTGGGGAGGGTGGGGGCAGTCCGGCCACTCCTTGTGCCCAGAATTTGGTGCATTTGGTGCTAGGCCCCTTGTTCTATGACTCTTTTAATCCGCTTAGAAACGCTCCACATGTTTTTTTGTGTCACCATAGTCAGCTAACTACGAGTAACTGTATGTGAATGGGAAAGACGTGGATGTGTTTGGTCACTTCTAACTTCATCCCTGTTCGGACCTCAATGGAAGAACTGGGCTAAGCTAAATGTGAAACGCATGTGCTGAGACGAGAAAGGTATGTACCAACTCGTCTAAGTTAAAGGAAGTTAAGGGAGTTCAGTATCGAACAACAATAGAAACAAACTGACATGTTGAGACATTAGTAAAGTTCACCTTTGACAGTAAACTGCAGGTTTTGATAGCTCAGTGTGGTACCTTCTCCCCATGCATTGGTAGAAAGGCCAGTGCCGTTTCTTAAGGCGATACTGATATTTTGTTTTGTGGCATCATTTACATACAGTGTTACCAGATGGATACCAACTGTGGCATTGATATAGTTCACTTTGCAGAAATCCTGTGGCGAGACAAAATGTTTGTATAGGTTAATAAAACAAAACATTGATCTTATTTGGAAAAAAAAAAATATATAAATAAATAATTAAAAAAATCAGAAATACATAATTGTGATGGTGTTATAAAACAGCACTATGTTATGCATGCAAACATCTGTTATTGTTGAGCTTCCACTCACAGAGTAGATACTTGAGTTAAATACTGGGGTGAAAATGGTTGAAGAATGTGGGAAAGTAGATACCTTATCTTTGATTGTGGTGGAACTCAGGCTAAAGTCAGCACCAGTGAAATTATTTGCATAACATAAAATTTTGTCTTTGTCTGGGTCAAACATTATCAGGTTGAACGATCGAGGGCAGTTCTGAGGGACACTTGAAATAATCATTAAATATTATAACATGGTACATAACCAATTAAATGATTAATGTCATTATGATGAAAATAATTAATCTAGTTGTTAGTATTACCTGAGAAACAATATGCTGGTAGTGAGTGGGGGTCTGTTGACTTTACCAGTGTCAGATCGTATTCCAAGGTTGATATTCATATTTAGGTACCAAGGAGAATTCAGGTTTGCCAAACAACAACCTCTATCTCTGTAACCATAAAATAAATGGTGAATGCTACACAACACAACCTACAGTGATTAAGAGCCTAGAATTACTTTAGAGCAAATTACCCCAGCGCAAATGACAATGTTTGCTGAGTTGAATATCTCACAACTCTTTCAGTCTGGCACCAATTGTAATATACTGCATTCCTCCTCTCTGTGTGGTAGATCACACCCTGTTCCAGGATTCCACTGTAGCCACAATTTCCAGCGCAAGTCCAGTTCAAATACTCACAATTGTCAAATGTTTGTTTGAAACGGATCTCTACCTGA
This sequence comes from Limnothrissa miodon, assembly GCA_017657215.1. Lineage (NCBI taxonomy): Eukaryota > Metazoa > Chordata > Actinopteri > Clupeiformes > Clupeidae > Limnothrissa > Limnothrissa miodon. Next base: position 5,526 of record JAGFZM010004491.1, read on the forward strand.
AATAAAAAATCATTCCTAGATTTAAAGAATGATGTACTTGAAAAAAAGATCTGACGTGAAATTGACAAAAATAAATAATAAATTACCTCAACTGAATCTGAATAGACTCCTTTAGGGTAACAAGTCACTGATTCTCCCCATAAACGATTAGCATCGGTTAGAGCAAAGGCCATTAGCAAAGGCAGAACAAAAGTACAGAGAGACATGCTGTCTGGTGTGCAGCCGAGTGCATATGAACTAAACTGTGACTCTGAACATATACTGGTACTCCTGGTTTACTACGTGAACGTTGCATGCATTGCTTGCATTCCAAACTGAGAACCATATTTTGGCCTGTTTGGCTGTACCACACCTTTTTGTCTCTGCTGCTGCCGCCCTGCTGCGAACTCACAGCGAGGCCTGTGGCACTCGCAATGAGAGCTGGAGCCCCCAGGGGCGGCAGAGGTGCGTGAGAGGAGTTTTTTTTTACATTTTGGAGAAAAAATGTTAAGGTTTTTAAGATGAAGCTGACTTCTTGGTCAGTGCAGAAATCATCCTGGCAAATGGGTTGTATCTATGAGTCTTTTCTTCACAGAACTCAAAGACTAATGAACTGAGTTAACAGAAAAATGTGTGTGTTTAATATTAGTAATAATATATTATATTAACTTCACACATTGGTTGAAGGTATACATGAAAATGAAAGGACATAGGCCTATGCTTACCTGTTGTAGATGAGACCGTTTCTGTAGTTTTACCTTTGTTTGAGTCACGGTTATTTTTCCTGAGAGTAATCTTGAATTTCTGATAATTAAAACAATTGAAACTGATAATAAAAAAAAATCTTAATTTGTTGTCTTGTCTGTTCTTTAACATTGGATTTAATTAATTAGCATGTATGATATTTACCTTCAGATTAATCTTTGGTGACTTTGGTATCTTTGTGTTTCCCTTGTTTATTTTCATCTTCCATCTTCTCTATGGTATTGGTTATATATTGGACGATATACCTGATCAGCCCCTGTTCCTCAGAGCTTTCAAAGCCAGCTAAACTTGGTAGTCTGTCCTAAAGAGCCACCAAAACCTTGCTGATGTCTTTTTTTTTGCATCTGCTCTTTGATTGTTCCTGATACCAGAAGACATCTTCAGATGATAAAAGTCTATGATTCTTCCCTGTAGCGACTGAAGCATATTTTGAGCTGTATGACATTCCGTTCCGTAACTCTCTCCTTTTGTGGAGTGTTGGAATGTGGAACAATTGACTCGGCTCTTTCGTTTGCTTGTAAAGTAGAAATTGCTTTATCTGTTTCATCTTGAGTTGGTCTCAGATGGAACAGTTTCTCTACACCCCTGACAACTGTGTTAATATTGTCAGACACAGTAGACTGGGAAGACAAATCGGTGGTTTGTAAAGACCCCTGAGTTAATCTGGAATCATCTGATGCACCAGACTCGGTGAGAAAAGTGGTGGATGGCACGGAGTCCTGATGTAATTTAGAATCTTCTGACTCAGCAACAGTATTAAGGAGAATCTTTCTTTGGCTGTTGCCTTTCTCTGAAAGTTCTCACTTGATATCACCTTCTTGATCGGAAGAGTAAGGTCTGCATCTTCCTCATCTAAATCTGTTTGAATTGACGTACCTTCACTGGACACCAACTCCTCTCCTAAAGTTGACATGATGTCATCTATCAGCTCTGATCCCAAAACTGAGGTGACAGAGTCGCTTGCTCCAGCAGGGTTCTGTTCAACCTCCTGTACTTTATATACCGTCAAAATCTCGTCAATTATTTTTCCTTTGCGTCACGTCTTGGGATTTTGGCTTTAGCAATACCTTCCAGTTGTTGGGAAATTTCAGAGTCGCCTGCTTTCTCACTCTGACTCATTACGTTAACTGCCAAAGAGTGTGCAGAACCGCTAGATGATGCCTCTTCAATAACTGCATCTGCCTGCTTGCCCTTCCCTTGGTCAAACATATTTCTGACTTTTTGTTGCATGCTTTCAAAGAGTTAAGCAGTAGCAGAAATCTTTGCTTCTGAAAGTCTTTTCAGAGCGCACAGATCCCTTTTGCATTTTTGAACAATATCAACAAAATGGTCAATGAGGTCAGAGGCCAGGGAATCCAGTGTCCATCCAAGCTCGCTGTTACTCAGGTCTTCAGGCACAACTTGCTCAGCTGATCCTGGATTTTCGATTATTAAAGGTGAGTCATATATTGAGCCCATGTGTAACACTTCCAATGTCGGCCGCTTATGACAGACAACCCTCTTCTTTTCTTGCTATGTCCACCCAACGTCTATCCACAAAGAGTGTGCGTTACATTTTTTTTCCAAAGCTTATTAAGTGGGTAAATGTCTAAATGCCCCCTGTACGGTGTACATTTTAGGACATCCTCAGATGTCAGCGTCAGGTGTCAGACATCAGATGAAAAGGAATCAGGTGTCAGGAAAACCTATGTCAAGTTTACAGAATTATACATTCATTTCTCAGACATCAGATGAAAAGGAGTCAGGTCTCAGGAAAAACGCTGTCAGACAAAAAAGTCTCACGTGAAAAGTTTACAGAGTCAGGCTTCAGACATCAGATGACAAGGAGTCAGGTCTCAGAAAAAACGCTGTCAGAAAAATTGAAGTCAGGTCTTAGGAAAAACGCTATCAAAAATAGTGGAGACAGGACTCAGAAAAGGTGGAGTCAGATTCTCAATTTAGTTCATTACTGCAAATTTCTTAACACTATTACCTGATACTTTCAAGACTTTCTGTCTTATTAGACATTAAAATACAACTTCAGCTTTAGTACAGTAAAGCAGCAAATGTGGTTAAAATCTTAATTGGAATGAAAACAAACCCAAGATCGATAGAGTGGGAAAAATAATTTAATTGTTTGGACCTATCTGCGTCTCTGAGACTGTGGTCAGCTCTACAGAAGTCTGTTCACCTGGCTGCATGGGCCAAGTCTGTTTCTCTGCCTCCTTGTCCAAAATGCTGACACACGGGTGTCCACGGAGGTAGAAGCGGAGCGGCTTTGTCGCCCACTCCCCATGGGACTCGATGCCGATGCGTGTGGAGGTCACCACCTCCCCCTCCTGCAGAGGCCTCTCCCGTGGGTCCCTCTCCAGCCACACCTCGGGGTCGTCCGCCAGGTCTCTGCGGTCGAAGGCCCGCTGCACTTCCAGGGCCTGGCACAGCTTTGAGGGCCCATTGCAGAGTTCTTTGTCCTTCAGGGCCCGCGAGCCCTCTCGCCTGCGGGCCCTTCGAAGCTGCCTCATCGTCTCATGACCTTGCAGTGGCTCCAGAGAACGCAGCAGCACAGCCGCTCCCTCCCCTGCACAACGTACAGTGCAAACACTTTATTAGATTAGATTACTGTAGATTCAACTTTATTTTCATTACACATGTATAAATACAGAGTAACGAAATGCAGTTCAGCATTTAATCAGAAGTGCAAAATATACAATATGGAGTGTATACAGTATAGGTGGCATGTACAGTACATACAGTTTACAGCAGTATGTGCAGCTGCAGTGTGCAGTTATGTGCAAATGAGAGCAGTAAAAGGAGGTAGATAATCTAGTGGTATGTACAGTATAGTGAATACTCCATATGTCAGCTAGTATAGTGAATACTACACATGTCAGCTTCTATTGGTTTTAGTAATATATAGATGGTAAGGGCCACCCGCGGCGCACAGGAGGCCCGTCAGTCTGAGACACAGCCTGGCTGAAACGCAGGCACCTAGTCTGAAGTGGCGTAGACACGCCCTGACGTCCTGTAGTCTCCTTGGAGTGAGCGTCGCTCTCATTGAGCGTGAGTTCAGCCTCACGCCCAAGAACTCAACCTCAACCTAAACCTTGCTTAGGTTTACTAAGAAGCCCAGATCTTGCAGGTGACGCAAAACAGTGTGAGACTGTGACGTTAGGAGCTGTCTGGAACCCGCCAGCAGCATCCAGTCGTCCAAGTAATTGAGGAGTCTGATACCCTGAGCGCGTAGAGGAGCGATCGCCGCCTCCACGCACTTGGTGAAGCACCGAGGTGCCAGAGACAGACCGAAAGGGAGGGCTGAGTACTCGTAAGCTCTGCCCTCAAAGGCAAAGCGTAGAAAACGCCAGTGCCTCGGGACTATACCTATGTGAAAATAGGCGTCCTGAAGGTCTATGGTGACCATGTAATCCCCCTGGCGGACTGACTCCGCCACCATACGCCCCGTGAGAATGCGAAAGGTGAGAGGTTTGAGCGAGGCATTGAGCGCTCTGAGGTCTAGAATAGGGCGAAAAGCGCCCGACTTCTTGGGCACAAGGAAGATGATAGATAGATAGATAGATACTTTATTGATCCCCAAGGGGAAATTCAAGGAAGGAAGTACATACTGTAACGACCTGCGCGCGCGAGCGTCGGATCTACGCGCTGAATAGCGCCCTTTCTCAAGAGATCCCGAAGCTCCTGTCTGAGAGCAGGGGCCCTGGTGTCAGCGCGCGTCAGCGACGACCTTGAAGAGGGGGGAGAAGTTTCCCGTCTGCCCAATGGCAGAAGTGTCAAATTGAGCAGACAGTTCTGCTCGTACCTGGGCGATAAATCGGCCGACAGAAGCGGCGAGAGAGGACGGGGAGGGCTTCTCGACCGTGAATGACTCCGATGCGTTGCATGGCCACTGCTCGGAGGCGAGAGAGACAGAGGACGCGGAGACCGTGACATTAGTAGAGGCCTCGGCGCCACCTGGGCGGCGTCGAGGCGTGACGTCACGCAAGGCGCATAGCGCACGGCGTGCGTAAGCTGAACGCGCGGCGGAGACCGAATCGGTGCCCCAGTGCGCGACAGCGCTGACAGAGCAGAGAGCGTCCTCCGGCCGGGGCCGGGGCTCATTGTGAAACATTGCCCCAGAGGGGCGATAGTGAGTGTGCGGAGTGCTTGTGAACAAGGCAAACTCAGCGCCCCCTGAGGGGGTGAGATCAGAGAGGACCGCTGAAGCGGGGGGGAACGCTCCGAGCTGGGGACTGCAGAGCGGGGACCCGTGCCTTTTGGAGCACACAGAGGCATAGCAGTCAATGGATGGGGGTCGCATGACATGCTCTGCCGCGCACACGCGATCGTATCAGGATTGCTGTGGCCTCTTGCACCGTTCCTGGCTGGTTGGACGGTTGGCGGGAGCTGCGCGTCCACGTGAGCGAGAGCGCTGCCAAGGAGGTTGCGACCCAATAGGCGGCGGTGGCGCGGCTTTGGTCGCGTCCGCCTTTTTCTTCTGCTGCGTCCGTTGAGGCGCGCGAGCACGCGTCTGAGGGGTAGCCGGAGCGGCTGATTGAGGCGGGGCACGCTTAGGAAGCACGGGTTGCAGGGCCTGAGCCGCCGACTTTGTCTTCTCTAAGCGATCGCGCTGGAGTTCCAGCGCCTTGCCAAACAGAGCATCAGCGGAGATTGCGGGAGCGTTCATAAGATGCCTCTTCTCCTTCTCTGGCATTGACGAAAGGTTCAGCCAGAGGTGCCTGTCTATGATGACCAAAGAGCCAAGGGAGCGCCCGTCGGCTTTAATGGCCGCCCTGA
>JAGFZM010004491.1:11541-19041 GCA_017657215.1 Limnothrissa miodon
AAACGCCCTCCCGGACAGCGCTGAGGCGGAGGCAGGCCAAGCCTTCTAGCCGCCTGTGTAGCCAACGAAGCTAGCTCAGAAGCTAACTGGGCGGCGTGGGTCTTCAAAATCGGTGGCAGATCCTCCACGGTGGCGCATCCTTTAGCGGAGAGGAAGGAAGCGAGCTCCTCCTCGTTCACAGCCTCAATAACTGGGTCATCATCGTCGACCTGAGGCGGCGAAGTAGCCGCGCGGGCAAAGGCAGCGCCGATGGAGCTAGCAGGGCTAGCCAGGTGGGCCGCGGTTAGCTGACTAGCTGGTAGCTGACTAGCCGCTGAGAAGCTAACCGACGGCCGAGTAGCCACTGAAGACCGTCGATCGATTAGCCCATCCGGGTGCGAGGACGCCGGGGGAAAATCGATAGACTGGCAGGCGGGGAGAGCACTGACGCCAACGGGGGTAGAAGCCGCCCCTGGACTACCAGTGGAACCCACGAAAAATTCCGCTCTGTTGGCAATAGCCGCAGGGGAGAGGCGTTTGCAAGCCGAGCAGAGATCTGGTCGCGAAAACGCGAGCATAGCATGCTCACTCCCCATGCAGATGAAACATAGAGCATGGCGGTCGGAGAGCGCCATGGGACGATCACAGTCGGTACAACGACGAGTAGCCATCTTGCGTCTCGAGGTACCAGAAGTTAGGGACCGGCGTGAGCACTTGGAGCAAGACGGAATCCCTCGGAGAGCTTTGAAAAAAGCTGTTGTGGTGGGCTTTCAAAAAAGCCGTTGGTTTTTAGAATATTTGCAAAGGCAAACGGAAAAAACGACTCAGAACACACGCAATAGGCGAGGTGAAAGAGGCAAAGAGGACCTGAAGCGTAAGCGTAGTCAATATATAGACTTTCTGACGTCACGCAGGGCTGTCTAAGTAGTTGCCTGCGCGCGTCAGAGCGCTTACTGCCCTTTTTTCAAAGGGTTGGTTAAAATTGACTTCAGAAAAGTAGGAGATGATAGGCATCATCCACTCGTACACTCTTACGTTTCGGCTTCGAAACGAAAGAGAACTGCCGGGAAAAACAAGCGAATCGGAAAAGGCGTACAAATGTACGTCAATTTAAACATTAGCTATGCAGTTAACCCGCCCTCAAGAAACGTTAGGCTGCCTGCAGACAGACCCACTAGAGGGAGCGTCACAGTGTTGTTAGCCAATCAGAGGCGATACATTTGCATTTCATTAATATTCATAAGAATCCTCTCAAGCTATCCTTGCTCTTGTTTTCACCTAACTAAAATAGCTTGAAACAAGACAACCACGGCATATTTTTTGTCGAAACCTACTCTCATGACATTATTTTAGACAAGAGACCACAACAAAATTAATGAAAATACGATGGAATGAGACCTTTAAAGTCCAATTTCAGTTTGGTTTCCCATAGCCCTAGCATAAGTGTCAGGGTTACTATTGACTATTATCTGTTGTACTAAATTCTCCTATTCCTCTTCTTACCCACTGCACTTGGTGAGCTCAAACAACAGGGTGACGCTTGCAAATACTCCAGACTATTACTTTAAAGGAACATGCCACTGTTCTTCAATATGGAAGTATGTTCTTCCCTTAACTTAGACGAGTTGATAGACTACGAATTTGGACTCTTTGGGACTCTATCACCTGTGCAGGGAAACCCTGTGTTTGAGCGTAACAGCAATGCCAGGTGTCTTTATGAGAAGGACCTGCCTATTTTATGGTATTTGGCTACAAGGGTGAAGGGAAAAAAAAACATTTTACTGTTTGTAATAATAAGTTTGAAACAATATGTTATAACATATAAAAGCATGTTAAGGTTAGAATCTCTGTGGAAAAACACAGTGTTTACCCTGACTGGAGATGTTCATGCAGAGGTAGATGCCGTAGATCGGGTAGACGTAGATGGTGCCAGGCTTCATGAACATGGCCAGGTTCCGTTCCGTGCGCTTCCCGCCAGCCGAGTGGGAGGCCTTGTCCTCACCGCCCAGATAAGCCTCAGTTTCCACCACTCTCCCTCTCAGCTCCTCCCCATTACCACAGCGTCTCACCAGCACCTGACACATGCAGACACACACACACACACACACATCGACAGACGAGATCATCTAAATAAAAAATGGCTAGCAAAAATAAATGTATACATTTTGTGCATGCTGGCTTAATTGTATTATGTTGTTCAGTAGATTACATTGATGTGCTGCAAAGCATGATGTGCAGACTATCATTCTTAGTTGTGAAGGTATTGACCATCCGCTGTAGTTCTACAACGCAGACAGCAGATGGCGTATGAGAGCTATGGACTTTTTTACACCCTAAGATCAGCCTTAGCAGAGTGTGAAAACCGCAAGTGCTCTGGCTGCTTACACACTATGTTGGAGGTGTGTGTCTGCTGTAAATATGCACAGTCACACAATGGGGGCGTGGGGGGTTGGGTGTTTATGGGGGGGGGGGGGGGATACCCCCTCTCTCCATTTCTCCAACTCATCCACAAACATGAGGGCTCTTTACACCGGAAAAGGGACATAAAAACTATGGAGTCATGGCTCTACTTGCTAATGAGGACTGTCTCCTTGCATAAGTGGATGGTGTTGTTCTGTGTGCTTGCTTTGGGCTGTTCTAAAGCTTTTTTCCAGGGCTCAGTGCTCCGGAGACAAGGACGTTCATCTTTGGTCTATTTTTGGCTTGCATACGTAATGTACTGAGTCTAAAGATAAAAAGCTGAATAAGACATTTTCTTTTTTTAAAATATGTATATCTTTACACATTAATAATTAAATACAGTTTTCTTTTGTTTTCTTTTTTCAGCTGCTTAGGAAGTATAATCTGAGTGAAATGTTCCTGTGTCATTGTTTTTAAACAAGACAGCCATGCATAGTGTCAATGAGACTCAAATTCTGTTGGTGTGCTATTTCATTATATAAATAGTTTGGTTTGTGATGTATTAATTCAAACAGTACCAGGTTGCCTAGTAAACGAATGCAAGGTGGAGATAGAAGGAGGAGGTTCAATTTTACAGTGCAGTATGCACTGCAGCTTATTTTCAGATGATGTAGGCCTAGATCATTGTTCTACAAGACTGAACACAGAGCAAGTATACTCTTTCAAAATGGAAGCAAAGCAGCACAATTATAGCTACTAGAGTTCAGAACGCATATGGCAATTGGTTCACAACACTTCTGTATACTATGACTATCTAACAGAGAAACACCTGCAGTCTAATGCATTTTACCGACCTTTGTAACTGATAATCTGAGAAACAGCTGGCATTTTAATGTTGTAGATAGTGGTATAAAATCACTTGCTTTTGGGTTGAACTTTTTTTTCCTTTATGTGCACAGGTGATGTGGATATGGAGATGTATGTATTTTGAGAATTACAGATATTTCTGATCTGAAGAAATGGACCAATGCAACTGAGAAAAAAAAAAAGTTATTTTACCATTGAATGTGTTTCAAACGTGTTTAATCCTCACCTTACCCAGAAGGGCTTTTGCTAAGCAGACACACGGCTGGTTGAAAAAGTCGTGTCCCAGTTTCAGAAATGAGAAATATTGACTCTTAAAATCAGTACCGTCAGACTTTCCACGCTTTAATGTCCCCTGCAAGTCGCTCTTATGGTCATTTTCAGGTGGTGCAACTACGCCTAATTTTCTTTTACCAGCTGGCATATCTTTAATTGACATAGGGACGTATTTGGCCAGTTTGGACTAACGTTACTACTAAAGTGAGTCAAATTTTGCACGCAGTCGTGAAGACCATGGCAAGACAGTGGTATTTGGAATTACACTGTTTACAGTGAACTACAAACCTCAATAATGCGAGTTAAGAGAGCAGCCAAATGCTTTGATGACCAAAGAGTCATCAAGCTGTATCAAGATAACAACAATTCAGCTAGCTGCTTGATCGGGTTATCACCACTGACAAAGACAAAATCAGTTATTTAACATTAGGTCTATATCTCGTAACACAGTATGTAAATACTCGTTGGCATAATAGTCTTATATCTGTTAACCGGTTAAAAAATTGCGTCCAAGTAGTTTTAATTATTTCAGTTAAATTGCTACGTTTGCGCAGGAAATTTTCATGTTGTCACGTTTGTTGTGTTCGCAATGAATGCTGGGATTTGACCTTAAAGGGGACGTGTTGAATTTTAACATACATATAGATAGCCTAGATAGGTGGATAGATAGATTCTACATCTAGTCTACCTTGAATGCAGACCTCTTAACAGAACAGTTGCAATCCCTTATACCTCTTGGATAAAATAATATATTGCTGAGTAGGCCTATTGCCCACTTCGCAATATTAGGCCGACATGCAATGCAGATGGAGATTTCATAAGTAACTTCTCCAAGTTGATTAAATGTTAAATGGACTGCATTTATATACAGCCTTTCTACTCCTACAAGCACTTAACACTCCACAGTTTTTGGCAGGTTGGCACCTTGCATGCTGTTTCCGCCGGCTGAAGCAATTTGGGGGTGTCTCTAGCCTAGGACGCTTAAGGTCAGGTGGAGTAGGGAACAAACCTGCAACACTTTGGTTGCTGAACCGCATCTCAAACTCCTGTATCACCTGTGCCATCATTACGCCTAAAAAGGTGAGGCTCTCTTTCCTGAAGAACCGTCTATCAGATGATGTTGAAAAACCCCTGCCTTCTGTCAAGTGGTCCCACCAGGGGAACAAGGGTATAGATGAGATCCTCAGTGTCAGGTTCATTGACTGTAGTCCTACAAGCCAGAGCAGCAGGAGGTGGCCCATCACAGGCTGCTTCAGGACTGCACAGCCTCAGACCTCTTCTGAGCCTTTGCCAAGGCATCTTCACACATGAGACAGTGGGACTTTGAAGTGGTTGCAGCAGGTTACATAGCAACAGGCAAACCCAGACAGGTACTGTACTGTTAGCACTATAAGCAGAACATGAACAGCTTGAACGTGAACATTTTGAATCATATCCCAATGAACTATTACAGTAGATGGGCATATCAAATTTGACATTATACTGTAATTGAAGAATTAAATCAGTACACTTTAAGAGTGCCTCAGATGTCAAAATTCAATTTAAATCAATCTATATCCCTGTTTTAGAATGAATGAACTGACATTTTCATATGCCCAGCTCAGTTAATGTTAGCTGCCGCTTCATCATTGGGTCTTCAGTTCAGACATTCAGTTGTCTTGATCCACACACAAAACAGCAGTAATGCACCCAGGCTAGTCTTTAGGTGAGCCATGAATCTTGGAGTAAATCTTGTGAAATCTTGAAGTAAATGCAATACCACAGTTGCTCAGTCTACATGGACAGTAACATTTTGGCAAGAAGATGTTGGCATTTTAATTCATCTGCAAATATAAAACAAAAAAACAACTTCTGTGCATTTTTCACATATGGTCAGGTCCTGTTTTTACAGTCTGAACAGCAATTAAATAGAACAATAGAGTATACAGACAAGGAAAGGTTATTTATATAGCACAGTTCAAGCACAAAGGAATTTCAATGTGCTGCACAAAAAAGTACAGTAGATGAAAAGAAAGCAAAAGCACACACACACAGAAAAAAAAAAAATATATATATATATACTGTATATATATATACATATATATGACAAGAGTAACATGAGTAAAAAAGGCATGAAAATAGAAGGCAACATTGTATCTGGAACAGTGGACAGGACCTCTACGGCAGAGTGCCCTTCAGATACAAGCTGAACAAATGGTGAGGGGTCATGTGGCGTAGTTTGGGTTTGAGTGACAGAGCTGATCTGGTTGTTTGGGTGTGAAGCGAAGCGAGCGAACCCCCCACTCGCGGATCAGGGGCAGACGGAGCTCTGGAGGTTTGCCAGTGAAAGCTGCGCTTTCTGGGATGGCTGGGCTCATGTGTAACCGTTGCCGAAATAGGAGGGGGTGGGGGTGTGTGTGTGTGTGTGTATGTGTGTGTGGGGGGGGGGAGATGGGAGACACACATGGGTGCACACAGGAGGTTTCTTATGGAGAAACTGACACCATCCAGTAACCCAAGGATGCTGTAAACATTCCAAGACGAAATACTTCCCTGGCTCGCTTTTATGATGTCACGGCAACTGTCCCTGTGTAGCTTTTATCACTTGCTATTGGGTTATCTAATAGCACTGATTTAGACGGCCATAAATTAACAAGTGTATCCCCCGTCCTCCCACACTTGTACTTTATACAGTGTTTCCTCACTTCTCCTTTCTATTGAATGCGTGGCATCATTCAGCAGGGCATTGTGTGTAGCCAAACATCACATGCACGCACGCACATGGTTGTCATTATGCAAGAACACTGAATATTTCTCTGCCTTGGCATTTTACTATGTCAGATTTCAAAAAACAGCAGAACATAAAAAAAAACACAAAAACGACTTTTGTTATCTGCTTCCCGTGGGTGGTGTGGTGTTTATTCAGACAGCAACTGCTGACCTTTTGAGGGTTTAAAAAATGGAAGGGCAAGTGAGCTGCCTTGGTAGACCCAAGTTGGTGCTGTACACTTGTAGCTTTTGGCCCCTGGCTGAGGGGAACATATGACGAGTGGAGTGAGGGTGGGAACCAGACCTGAAAATCCGTCGGAGCGCTGTGCTGCTTGGGATGAGGCCAGGGATGGCTGGCTGATTGGGTCATGGGTACTGTATGCGTACAGTGTGTGGACTGTGGAGTCTGCAGCTGGCTCTCAGCTCCAGAGCCACTGTTGCAGTTGCCTTGGCTGCGATTCACATGAGTGTCAGCAGATCAGGCGGGCTGGCTGGTGGCGATCTGGCAGGGGTTTGCTGTACATCAACGGGCCTCAGGGATGCTTGATAGGAGGAGAGGCATAGGGCCTGGGCTCCTGCGTACTGGCACACCAAGCACTCATGATACTTGTCTGTAGGGATATTAAGGGCTGTAGGACACACAGGTGCCACACACACACACACACACTATGCCACATCCTCAAACAGTCAAGGATGTTAGGGATATCAAGAGCTGTAGGACACACAGATGCATAGACACACACACACATACACACACACATGCGCACTATGCCACATCCTCAAACAGTCCAGGATATTTAACTGCCTTATGTTTTATCATATTCTTTCGAAACATCCCCCAGGGCAATTGGGATTGACTTTGATACTATTCGGGGAACACTAACCTGGGAACCTTGACAAACCTGATATACGTGAGACAAAACAGCAAGGCAAAAATAGTGACAGGCTTCGATCACACACACACACAGACACAAATCGATGTTTAAATGTGTGTTTTACTCCCTCTGCGTTAGAGGCTTTATATGAACGAGTCTGAAAGATTTATGAGGCCTTGCACACAAAGAACACAAAGGAAACCTGACCTCACCACTGGTGCAGGTGTGTGTGTGTGTGTGTATGTGTGTGCATACACCCAGGCGTGATGTGTATTGATTTAAACACACACAGATGGCAAGACAGCTCTCTGTGTTTCTGAAGAGCACCTGCTCAAGTATGAGTTTCATCCAAACTCAG
>JAGFZM010004491.1:24041-36541 GCA_017657215.1 Limnothrissa miodon
CAAACAACACAGGGGCTGTAATACTCAAACAAACACTCAAACAAACCTAAACACAACAAACCACTAACCAATCAACAATAAAGATGGACTATGTGTGTGTAAGTTCTTAGATCAGTGAAGTGTGTGTCACTGGTGCACTTCCAGGGTCAATATAATGTAATTAGTGTGTATGTAACACCATCAATTGCTGCTTGTGTGTTACTGAGCCAACAGGGACTGGATTTGACGCAGTCTCCGAGCGATGCGAGTATGCAGGCAGCATATCTGGGCTGCACTCCAACAGCATAACTAGATGCTGGTAAACATGCGAAGGAACAATGGTGTCCACTCGACAGATCAGGAAGACCAGAGGTGACCCCTTCGGTGGTGGTGTTGAATGCATCTGTGTACGCAGCGTTATTGGAGTGCGCTCAGCACAATCTGCAGCCTGCTGACCCTCAAGTTCAACATGCTACAGCATGATGCTGAACTGACTCTCTCCCTTTGAATTATTCATGGTCCTGGGCTGAGTCAGGGAGTTGCACCACCAACTATGAGCAAGAGAGATGTCAAGCGAATCTTTTTTCCTCTGCTGAGCACTATTTGCAGTCCATCGTGTCCATTTATTGATTTTGATGCACGATTAAGATTCAGTGGTGTGTGCATGTTTTTGTGTGTGTGTGTGTCACGCCACAATAAGCACCCCCATTTTTCCATCTCTCTCTTCCTCTTTCTGTTTGTTTGTGTAAGAGGGCCGTTGTTTCAGAGCAGGGTTTCAGATGAAAATGACATTCAGTGCCACAGCGCAAACCTTCCGAAAAAGCATCAAACTGCCACTCACAGTGAGAAGCCAGTGGCTTGTCAACATTCAGGAGTGTGTACCTCCACATACACACACACACACACGGTGAGTGCTGATATGGCTGGATGACAGTTGCCTAAACACTATGCTTCAGAAGTGGAGAGAGAGAGAGAGAGAGAGAGAGAGAGAAAGAAAAGAGGTCCACTTTTCTGCACGGCTGGGCTGCTGCAAAATCTCTTAATGGGCCAACATGTCTCTTGGGTTCAAACACAGCTCTTGCACACACACACACTCTCTCTCTCACTCTCTCTAACACACACACACACACACACAGTGCTCTCCCCACTCTAATAGTGTTTTTGGAGGAGCTTTTGAGTGTTCTCCCAGTCCTGTCTGCAGATCCACCATGGTCCATAGCACAACTTAACACCTCCCTCCCGACACACACACACACACACACCCTACACACACACACACACCAGGGACTTACAGGGGCCCTGGTTTAGGCCACATTAATTACTGCTGACCCATGGTATATTAATCATCATCTCCCACTGGACCCCCCCTTCACATCTCACTGCACACTCCTGGAATGTGCACATCGTACACACATGCATCTTCAGATGAAAATAGAAAGTGGAAATTCCCTTTGATTTTGTGTGTTGTATAGTTGTGTGTGTGTGTGTGTGTTTTAAAACAGTTTATTACTGGAAACTGTGGGCTTGCATTTAAGCGGTGTCTGTGAACATGTGTGAGTATGCGTGTATGTGTGTGTCTGTTAGCGTGTGTGAGTATGCGTGTGTGTGTCTGAACATGTGTGAGTATGCGTGTATGTGTGCCATGAGGGTGTTTGTGTTTATGTGTGTGTGTGTGTGTGTGTGTGTGTGTGTGCGAGCATGCGTGTGTCTAAGCATGTGTGTGTTTGTGTGTGCATGAGTGTATGTGCATGAGTGTTTGTGTGTTTATATGTGTGTGTGTGTGCATGCGCTTGTGTGTTTGTCTGTGCATGCGTGCCTGGGAATAGTGACTCAGAGTCGGTGCAGGGGAGGGGGGTGCTAGGCTACCTGCTGCTAGGCCGCCCACCCTCCTGTTGAAAGAGGCTGCATCTCTGAGGGCCAGGCAGGCAGCAGGCTCACTCCCCCACCCACCACCACCACCCACCCCTCATGATGGAACTTCAATCATGGCTGTAAAGGCCACAGTTTAATCTCCTGCAATGTTCAACCATGTCTCTCCTCAGGGCAGACACGGTCAGTCGTAAGAAGCAGGGACTAGGGAACAGGGAATAGTGCTCTTCAGAGAGGCGCTTCTGCTGAGCCATTCTTTGCATTAATGCAAAATGAAAGGACTAAACAGCTTTGTCTCTTCCGCACACACACACACACAAACACACACACACATACTTTATGCCTTTCTCTCCATTCAATTTAATTCAACAAGGTTTACTGGCATGACCGTTAATATAAACACTGCAGCCAAAGCATATATTGTGTATAAATTCTCTCTCTCTCTCTCTCTCTCTCTCTCTCTCTCTAATGTTCTCCTTCAGTATCTGGGAAAGATGTCTTGGTTCCTGGTGAGCCGCAGTGTTGACACATGGCTCTGAAAGAGGAGATGTCACTGGAGAGTGTCTCCATGTGCAGGGAGCGTACGACTAGAGTGTTTGCCTGGGCCCCGGGCTGATGTTTTTCAGGAGTCATTTTCAGAGACGACTCCAGACGACAGACGCTGCTCGTCATCACCTCCTGATCCCCCCGATCTCTGCTGAAGCTCTCTTGCACTTCGGCAGACAGCTTGCCTCTGCCTTCACTCACTCTGCAGGGAAGAACCTGATCAAGCAGATGAGCTCCTTGTAGCTCACTTTGGCTAAACTTACAGTACTTCTCAATTCACAACCACCGCTGGCCTCTACATCTTCATGTCAGCACTGAAGCTGGGAGGGGGGGGAACAAGACGCTGCCATTACACCACTGGTGTAATTTAGGCATTAATGTGACTGGGTGGAATGAGGCCAAAGCTGGTATTTTGAGGATGTGACAATATCTCTGTGTATTCTTCATGTAAGATCATCAGAGCCACTTACTGTATGGCGGAGTCCATGTCTCACAGTGGATAAATCATCATTGTGGCACTGCATGGCTAAATTGTTAAATTAGATTGAGGACCACAACAGTGTAACATAATAAGAGGGATATGATATGAGGTGTGTGATGGATGGGGTGCTGATGGTATGAGAGTGGTGGTTGGTGAAGAGGCAGCCATGTTTGGAGAACAAGCCATCATAATTAGGATGGATGAGCAATGCCGTCAGAGCAACCTGGAAAAAATCCCTGGAGGCAAATATGTCGAGAATGTCAATGGTGTCTGGGATGAGGAAAACTAGAATGTCACACATGTCAATTTGATTCCTTTGTCTTGGGTGTTAGCTATCCGCTAGTGAGGTAACCTGCCATCCAAGGTTAATTATTCTGCCCTGCGTTTTTACCTTGTGGGATTCCACTGCAGGCGTGAGAGAAACTTTTAAATCTAGGCCTACTGTTTGGTTTAACATTTGGACATATCCCCAAAGTTACTTCTCATTAAGTCGACTGTAAAAACTTTGTCTGTCTCTGTCATTTTGGGAATAAACTACACTGTATCTTTGATGTTTGACAGCCAATAAACTAATATTTAAGTGCATTTAATTTCTAGCTGACCGGTTGACTCCATTTTTAGAGAGAAAGCATTGGCCTACATCCTTTTGTAATCTGAAACTCTGCATCTTGCTCTCTATTAAGGTACTGAACCTCAATTGCTTGGTGGCAGGGTGGAACCTTGCGTGGCGTGTGTGTGTGTGTGTGTGTGTGTGTTCTGTATCCTGTAGGTATGTCACCAACATGTTATAAACACAGTGTCTAAACATAGCCTTACTATACTTAGTTTCAAGTGCAGCCTACATTTGAACATGCAACAGACCTCACCCTATATCTTCTGAAGCAGATACTAAAGACTCCTGGGCTCCTGTCTCTTGGGCGATTTGTAAAGACAGACATCTATGTCCCGATTCCCTTGCACAGCAGAACAAGGTTTTCTTGCTTAGTCACGCCCGTACTCATGGGTGTGTTGAGTAAGGGAACTCCTCCTCGGTCTATGCCGATTGGTGTTTGCATTTGACAGTCTTGTCCTTCGACATAACTATTCTCCGTGGCCATGGGCGGGGCGCATAGTCGGCTGTAGCGAAACTGAATTACCGGCAGAAGACGCCAACTTACCCTGCCTGATCTTTCGTGTGTGGGAATGTACCGGACACTGCGTGGGAAACTAGGGTCCCACAAGTATATTTCGGGAATGTCCAAAGGTTTGGAGCCCCATCAACGAACGTAATTTTGGATCCGCCAGGTTACGTGCGCTCCTTGGGACAGATTTGAATCATTTTTTTTCTACACAGAATGAAGTGACACTGCATGCCTATTTCATTCCCTGGATCTCTAAAATCGGACTTCACAGAACATTTATAGAGACTGTCGTCTATTCGAGAAGACCTTAAGGTGAGTGTACATGTGTTTTTGATGAAAATCGAAGCGCAGCATACACTCAGCCATCATAAACACGATTGTCGCATGCGAATATAAGTGCAGTAGGCTATTGAATTTGGAGTTAAATTAAGCATATGTGATTGGCCACGCAGCCTGATATAATACGGATTTGTATTTGATAGTGCACGCGTTTTACTGCATAACTAGCCTGCCATAACGAGAGTTAGTTTGTAGCTCATGAGTGATGTAATTTAAAAAAAAAAAAAACAGCTGTCCTTCAAAGGTATAACATGATTTTCAGACGATACGTAAAAGCGTCCGTGTTATCATCTGCAGAATATTCATCAGTAAATATAGCACCATATTCTGTAGCACCCCGTGCTCTCTCCAAATACTAACGGTCTACCAGTACGCAGAAATCACATGAAGTGTGAAGATTACACGTAGGCCTATATTTGTTGTAGCTCACTATTTGACCCGACCTGTCAGTCCTGAAGAGTGATAATGTGTGACTACCTTAGTACTCATAGGCTACCTTTCCGGTTTCAGAACATGCGAGCTTTCCGTTTTCACAATGAATCGCTGTGTTTCTGCGATGTTACCCACCGAAGTCGCAACTTTGAAGTGGTGCAATTCATCATTCTTGTGTTTCGTGCGTCTCATGATGAATAACTGACATACCTCTTCTCCAGTCCAGCTAGGCGCACCATCCCCTTCCCAATAACTAGTCTAGTGACCCTTTAACCGCGTTTGGTTTAGTCCGAGCAATCTGTATTTCCATCATCTGCTATGTTTGCGTATATGCAATTCTTTGTTGCATTTTTTTGTGCACAATTTATTTTGATGATAATGATAATAGGCTATTTTACTTTGCATTTTTTATATTTCGCTTGGCTTACAGTTGTACCACAAATGCACAAGTTGTCTAAAAGCCTATGAAAGGCTGTTTCCATTTAATAGAAAAAAACGGATCATATCTCATTACGTAGATATTATCTTGTTATTATGAAAAATTATCTCGTTGTTTGTAGGTAGTATCTTGTTAGTTTGAGATTATATCTTGTCATTTTGACATACTATGCCCCTGTTCTGTTTCCCCAATAGCAATTAAGATGGATTTTATCATTAGGCCTACAAATAAATGTTTTGGTTAGCCGCCTAATCAAACACAGTTATTGGCACTTTCCCTGATAGATGTAACATGCTATGCCCTCATTGGTGTGTGTGTGTGTGTGTGTGTGTGTGTGTGTGTTTATAAATGTGTTTTGTGTGTGTGTATGTGTGTGTGTGTGTGTTTATAAATGTGTGTGTGTGTGTGTTTGTGTGTGATGCTGAATGGGGGTTTGGGAATAAAGGCAGGCCGAACCTGCAGCCATGCCGAACCAATGTGTTTGACTTTTTACAGTCAGTATCTTGTCCTCCACGGCAGAGGCAGTCTATGAACTAAACCAGTACTCCTTGAAAGCTGGTTTGCAAGGCCTTACACATTGTGCCCTACTCCTGACCTAGCAGTCAGTGTTTGTGTTTGTCCAGTTATTGTTTGTTTGTGTGTGTGTGTGTGTGTGTGTGTGGTAGTTATAGTCAGTTAGCTCCAGGCTGGGTTAAATGGCCAGTCCCTTCCCCCTTGTCTAAATGAGCCACTGTGTGTGTGTGTGTGTGTGTGTGTGTGTATGTGTGTGTATGTATGTGTGTGTGTGACGACTGTGGTGGTGATTGTGACCGTCAGTGTGACTAGTGCAGTGGTCTGTGTGAGTGCAGAGTGGTTGCGTGCAGGTGATGGGGCTGATTCCTGGGAATAAATAGGTTTAAGTGTACCCTGTGTTTGTGTCTAGCGCCTCCTATGATGATTTACCAAACATAATGAAATGCTCCTTCCAGCATGTCTGATATTGTCAGAGGAGTGAGTGAGATGACAGGGCTTGAGGAGGTAGAGCAAACTTTATCTTTCAAATGGCAAAACCTACAATCTTAAAACAAGTTGTTAAATCTATGACACCATGAATTGACGGCCATATTGGGGTATTTTGCATGAAGAGTTTTCACTCTACAGTATATACTGTAGACTTGTAGACCATATATTTTTTAAACTGACATGCGTGAATGTGATCTTGGTTGGTACTCAGTGTTGATACAGGGAGCCGTTGTGCATCTTCAAACAGAAGATATCGTGCTACAGGCTATTCATATATTATGCATCAGAGAGCAACAAGAAGACAATAAGTTCTGTCAAAAGTGGCATAAGCCAAGTGAGCATGACAGAAGGGTCTCTTGTGTGAGATTTTGGGTAGAACTAAGAATGCCCTGGGCAGAGCTAAGAATGCCCTGCGTAGAACTAAGAATGCCCTGGGCAGAACTAAAGGGGGCCTGGCGGAGCCTTGTGTTATTTTGAAACCTGCCCTACACTGGCTACGTGAAGGGTGGTGTTTTTGTAAGGTTCTGTCTATAGTGCTAGGGCTTGTTTTAATGTCATGCACCTGATGTAAAAATCCAAGAATGTTAGCATTTTTTAAAACCACTTTGACAATGGTTTTGATGTTCACATCCATCTTGAATGACCACTAGAAATATGGAAAGACATATGACGGGTGAGAAATTACTAATTTTATCTTTAAATATCTGCCAAAACTTTATGAGCAGATATTACTTTGTAGGCCTGTATATGTGAGAAGTTCACAACAGAGCAACCGACTGGCAGATAATTTGTGATTTGCTTTTGAACAAATTGGTCGCTATTAAGATTGTGCCATACTAGCATCCTTAACAAAATGCAAGACAAGAGCCAGATGACACTACTGTAGCTTCTCTGCATGTTGGTAGACCAGTACCACACTGGTGGTGTGTGCATGCATGGACACACGTTGGAGAACTGTGAACGACTGTGTGCGTACTTACAGAGTTGGACGACCATAAGCTAGGCATTAGGTGTTGGCTTGGCTGGGTGCACAGCTTCAATCTGAGCCCCCTCACACCTCCCAAATATTATCTCATGGAGGCAGGTCAGTGGGGACGCTGATGTAAGAGCACCGATAAAGCTAGAGGCATGACGGGTGCTAGACAGTCACCACCACAGTCGTCACACACACACACACACACACACACACACACACACACACACAACTGGAGTCCACCCTTCTGCCAGCTGGATCCAAGTTCCACGAGGGAGAGTAAGAATGAGAGCGCGAGACAGACAGATCAACAGAGAGAGATAGAGAGAGAGAGAGGGGGGGGGGGGGATGAGGGCAGGGGACGGACGAATGTTTGGCAAGCAAAAGGCTACACACACAGAGGGATCCAGAGCTGGTGTTGAAGGGAGCAGGTGGACTATCCAGGCCACTGTTAGCTGGTATGTGTGTCTGGCTGCGGCAGTGAACTTGAGTGAGAGTGAGCTCTCTAGTCATGCCTGCATGACTCATAGTGCTGTGTATTTCTGTCTGTCTGTCTGTATATCTGTCTGTATGTATGTCTATGTATGTCTGTATGTATGCCTGTCTGTCTGTCTGTATATCTGTCTGTCTTTCTGTCTTCTTGTATGTCTGTCTGTCTGTATGTATGTATGTCTGTATGTATGTTTGCATGTCTGTCTGTATGTAGCCTATGTATGTCTGCATGTCTGTCTGTCTGTCTGTATGTATGTCTGCATGTCTGTCTGTCTGTCTGTCTGTATGTATGTATGTATGTATGTATGTATGTATGTCTGCATGTCTATATGTCTGTATGTATGTATGTATGTATGTCTGTCTGGCCAGGAGCGGCTACCCTGTCCATGTTTGTTGTCAGCCAGAGACCAACCAGATGTAAAAACACTGACTTAAACACAATTTAAAGCAATAGTTCAGAGTAAGGGGTACTGGCTAGCGTGCTGTAGCCTAAAAAAAGTGCCCTTGAGAGTGGCACTTTACCCTAAGTTGCTTTACTGTAATGTAATTGATAGTTGACAAATGTAAGTCGCTTTGGATAAAATGATAAAATGTGAATGTAATTCCAACCATAGCCCTTGATCTGTCTGTAGGAATTAAAACAAGATAATCTGGTATTGTGGTACAACAGAGGCCAAATAGCGTACCAGCCTATTTTTGCTAGCCAAATGTCACCACAAGTTCACATTTACAGTAGTTTAATTCCCTATGCTATAGTACCATTCAGTTAGAGCTAGCTGATGGCATGCAATTCCACCTGTGTTGTTTAAATTCTCCCATTCCTCTTCCTATCAAAAAGCACCCAGAGAGCTCAAACAATGATATGCCATGGTTGGAGGTATCGTTGCAACCACTCTAGTCTGAGCAGAGAGAAAAGGAGAGAGAGGGAAGGACACTAGGAAATTAGGAAACAAGGAAGCGAAAGCAATAACACATGAGCTGCCGCTGGTATGAGCGTGTGACAGAGGCCACTCACACACTGACTCCTGACTTACACACACAACAGTACGCTCACACACACACACACACACACACACAGAAGCACAGAAGCCTGGAATGTCATTCTTTTTAGTGAGCATTCCATTCTGCTCTTCTTCTCTCTTTTTGTCATTCTTTCTCTCTTTCCCTCACGCAGAGTAGCGATGATGCATCCTCTAAAAAGGCAGAGGGAGAAAAGAGGGTGGGGGGAGGGGGCGGGGGGTAGGCAGCAGTTCCTGGAAGCACTGGTGATGAAATCCCAGCATTCTCCTCTTAGCTTGTGGTTTTGTCTAAAAGCCATTCTGGGCAGAACCTCCGCAGGCCTCCCTGAGAGCTTGTTAGTTGGGTGAGGTCTTAAAAACTTCCATGTGTTCTGAGGTCAACAGTCAACACACCTCGAAAATCCTCCACCCCAGGTTCCCTGTGTGCATGTAGCATCAGCAACAGCACCGTCCGCTCCACCTCCAGGCGTATGGCTGCCTGTCCCAAGCTAATTGGCTGCCTAAGGTTTCCATGAATAGAATAGCTGGAACAGTGTGGCACGGTGGACAATGGGAAGTAGTGGTAGGAGATGCAAGGCTCTGACGTGCAATGCAAAACTTGACTGCGTCAGCACGGCCCATAGTACCTGCTAGATCTCTCTGCACACCCATGATCACAGCTGGAAAACATGGTTGGAGAGAAAAAACTCACATTACCCCCCTTCCCACTTCCCACATTCACACACACACAACCACACACACACACACACACACTCACCCTTCATTCCTTTTTTTCTCAGCACACCTAACCAACCTGTATGACAGCTTTTGTGAATGGGAACGCTGCTGGTTTGCCAGAGCAGAGATACTGTAGGTTGTCTTTTTAGGAGTCGGACATCCAAACAATTGCTGATAAATAGGCCGGAGCTTCTGAAGCTGTCTCTCCGGGTTTGAGTGTGTGTGTGTTTGTGTGTGTGTACGTGCGTGTGTGTGTGTGTGTGTGTGTGTGTGTGTGTGTGTGTGAAAGAGTGTGTGTGTGTCTGTGTGTGTTTGTGAGTGTGTCTGTGTGTCTCTGTGTGTCTCTGTGTGTGTGAGTGTGTTTGTGTGTGTGTGTGTGTGTGTGTGTGTGGAGGGGGGCTCCATGTGAGGTGAAGGCTGATGACTAAAGCAGAGGCTCCCTGCCTTACTAAGATCTCTCTGTGGGCCCCACTTCCACGTTTGGCCTCCGTCTGCCGTTTCCTCCTCTTTCCTCAAGCCTCTCAGATGGCACCTAAAGGGGTTGACCCCCTCAATTGAGATGGATGGGTCATGCCAAACTCTTGAATACGCTCTAATGCGTGTGGAATAGTCTTCCTTTGTACTGTTTTTTTTCTTTTTCTTTTTTTCTATCATCATCTTTATCGTATATTTTTATCTTTTGATAACACTGACAGTCTGTAAAAGACATTGGATATTTCATTTCAACATGGTCTATTTTATATACTGTATCACTGTAAATGCATGGTAAGGGTTTGTGAAAAGGAAATGGGTTGTAAGGGTGTGTGAAAGAGACATTTAGGACCCAACCTCCCCACACACACCACACACACACACACGCACACGCACACCCAACTCTGCTTTAGTGGTGTCCATAAACACACCTCAGATCCTAGTCACATTCATGGGAGGTATCTTACAGCATTGCTGTGGTAATGCTGTGGTAAAGAAAGCTTCATAACTGGGCTGTTTCCCATCAGATTCCTTCCATAGCACAGGTGCCAGGCTATACAGGCCTAAGGGAACCGGGGAAATGAAAATGGCACCCACTGCTCCCCGCCTCCTCCTCTCCTTCTCCCTCCTCTTCTTTTCCAGCATACCTCATTTTAGTCCTCCTCCCTTCCCTCATTTCTTCCATTCCTCTATCCTCCTTCTCCTCCTCCTCCCATTTTTTTATATTCTCTCGTTCTTCCTGCTGCCGCTCCTGTTAGTAATGTCTGACTGCAGGGCATGATGGGTGGGCTGCCCGTGACAGGGAGAGCACACGTGTGATGTAACGCTCTGGGTCTATTTCAGGTTTGCTGCTCCGCTCCACTCTGACCAACAAACCAACCAACCAACCAACCGTGTGCACGCTTCCAAACTGAACGCTCAGACTGAGGCGAGAGAGACAGAGAGAGAGAGAGATTCTCTCTTTCTATTCACACTATTAGAGACCACCTTTCTTTGAGCCTCTCATCAACATGCACCTTGATGGTAAATTATTGCACACGGCTCATTCTAAATACAGGTGCGAACAACGACCAAACTGGTTTAGAATCTGATGGCTCAAACCAGCTGTGGAGGTGGTTTAATGGTCTCTATCGTGAATGTGTCCTGCTGTGTGTTAGACGATAATATAACCAATCCACAGAATTCAATACTGCAGTAAAAACAATTAAACTAACAATGTAGGTAATCCGCAACAATAAATGTCGTAGCAGATTCTAAATTCAACAGGTACATTTTAAAGGTAAATCTAATTGCATCTGAGACACATATCAGGCCCGTTTATACATTGGGTAAAACCTGGTGCTTGAAGCCCAGGAAGGAGTTTACACAAGACATGGCTAGGCTCCTTGTATAAAAACTCTCTATATATACAGTATAACACTATTCTATATGTATAAAAACTACAGGAACTATAGCCCTGGTGTTTGTAGTCTGGGGTCCTGAGCCGATGGCCCAAAGTATAAACAGGGCCATTAAGACACTGGTGTGAAGGAATCATGTCCTGTCAGTGGTTTGCACTGACTATGGTCTGACTATGACCGAAAACATTTTGCACTCCACCTGATAGCATCTTTTTATGTTATTTTCTGTGCATTAAATGTATTTACAGTATATTTGCATTGGCATTAGTGTTGTGCAAGCTCTTTTTTGACAGTACACTTGGACCCACCAGGCCTCAAATCCTAAGGTGCGGTACCCACTTTGGAACATACATTGACTGATTACTTGCAATAACAGTTACTTGAGTTGAGATGCACTCTAATGACCGGTGTGAACAGGCTCTGTGATATTCCAGTCGCGGCTGGTTCTTTTACTTCCTCTTGGCCTAAACATACAGCCGGTAGCCACGGCAACCACAGTAATGCAGAGCCTTGCTGGGACCTCGCCTGGCTTTATCGTTACATCCTGTCACACGTCAACTCTGGTGTTCATTCGTTTGTTTTCAAGTGACATTTATCCAGTATGTTGAATGCACATTGTAAAACAGGATGCATATAGCAAAGCAGCAATTTCGAACTCAAATCTTTAACAGCATCTATGCCTCCATGTTTTTATTTAGAGTCATGTTCGGCGCAGAGTTACATATTTCCTTGATTGCCACTGTCTGTATTTTGATAGCTTGTGTAGCTAAGTCTGTGGGAAGGCCTAGGCTTATATCTGTAGAGATAATGAAAGTTGTAAAGGCGGCAGCTGAAGTCATTTAGTCCACCATTCCCTCCAAATCGCCAGCCTAGCCTTGGTGTGGCGTGGCATTAAGGGCTTGAAGTGAATTAGCCTGCGCTGGGCTCACAAAGCTTAGCTTTAATCATTAGCACACACCACATCTCTGCCTGCCTGACTGCTTGCTGGCCTGCCTGCAGAGTGTCCTCTGTATAGTCTAGTCTAGTGAGTGGGCGATTCTAAATATGGCACCGGCCGTCGCCGCTTGCTCTTTTGCTTGTGCCTATCCTTGGCAGAACAAACACTGAGGCGTGGCGGCAGGCGTCAGATCTCTCTCTCTCTCTCTCTCTCTCTCTCTCTCGTGTGAGTGTGTGTATCACATGGTTCCAGGCAGGCATAATATCTAGGCCAGCCCCACTCT